>JAYMTP010001756.1:0-22390 GCA_036897365.1 Geranium brycei
CTCGGCGCGTGAGATGGTGGCGCTGACCGGGGCCCACACCGTCGGGTTCTCGCACTGCAAGGAGTTCTCCGGCGGGATCTACAACTCCACGCGCGTCGACCCGCACTACAACCGCAGGTTCGCGGACGCGCTGAGGAGGGCGTGCTCCGATTACCACAACAACCCCACGCTCTCTGTGTTCAACGACATTATGTCGCCGAACAAATTCGACAATCTCTACTACCAGAACCTACCCAAAGGATTGGGGCTTTTGGAATCGGACCACGCACTGAACCAGGACGCGAGGACGAGGCCGTTCGTGGAGCTCTACGCCAAAGATCAGAGCCTGTTCTTCGCTGATTTTGCCAAGGCGATGCAGAAGCTCAGCAGCTATGGGGTCCAGACCGGGAGGAGAGGAGAGATCAGGCACAGATGCGACGCCATTAATTAAATTGGTACTTCATTCTTTGAGCTCTTAGAAGTTGAATCGAGAAGATGATGATTTGGATTTGAATTCTTTTTTGTTTGTGAGAACCAAACCTTTATGTATACATACGTGTTTGTATCGATTCAATTGATGTTTTAAGCAATCACCTAAAAATCGCTAGGTGCCAAGCAGCCGGAGAGTGCATTTTAAGGATGAGTGAGTGCATTTTAGGAACTAATCGGGAATTACTTAGCAATTAATCAGAAAATAAATCAGGATTACTCGGATAAGTGATCGTACACATTTGCTCATTAACTGGGTGTTGTTGGGGTAATTAAATAATTAGTTTAGTTTTAGAAATATATTTATGGGTAATTGTGATGGGCAGGTGCTGGAGTTATTGAGAAATGGTTAATTTAATCACGACATTTAAATAAGATTTATTAGATTGGTCATGGGAGTGTGTGTTTACTGATAAGGAGAAGATGCTTCTCGAGAGGAACTGACGATGATAGTAGAAAATTGACATATTGTCTCTGTTTTGTTTTAGTGGTAATGCCATTTGCGAAATTACTGATTAGTGGAAGTGAATATTATGCTAGAGACAGTGCACAGAAATGGTTTACAGTGACACACAAAAATGGCTCAGCATATCCATGTACTGTCGGTCTCAGATAGCTCCATCGACCTATAAAAGTCTATAGAGGCCGACAGAGTTTATGAGGTCGCACAGACACGATCAGGCCCTGTTACATTGCCTTGGGCCTTGTCTAGTTGTAGACCGAAACCAAAGCCCATGGTTAGCCCAGCCCATATATATTCCCATGTTGGACTCCACATTTTATTTTTGAGATTCTCTTGCTTCAGATAGGGAAGAACATCTTTGACCACTGTGACAAGTAGCAGGTTCTGAACTTCACATTTCAACGATAAAATTATCACACACATACGACAACATTTTTTTTTCATTTATACTCAAGATGAAAGACAAAATAAAAAATATTCTAATAAAATTAGATACTCTCAAGTAACTTGTTAAAAAAACTAGAAGCACAAGTTACTAATCAATTCAAAACATGAGCAAAATTTAACCTAATATGAAATCAAAGTGTTCTAGAACTCGTTCAATTCGATTTTACAGAAATCTCGAGGAGAAATTGAGGAAACCCCGTTATTGTAACCTAACTCACAAAACAATGGGAACAATTTTCCATCAAAAACTATAGTCACGATTCAAGTTATTTTCCGAAAGCAAGAAGAATCTCAACACAACTTTTAACCCTTCTATATACACTTTCCTATCACCCGCATAAAGAAGGAACAAAAAAAACAAAGCCAAAAATAGAAAAGCCCAAGACCAAGCCCAACAAAAACTCCCACGGTGAGTAATTACAGAACCCGAGCCCAAACTAAAGCAAAAAATCAAAACCGGGACGAGTTCATCGCGAACCACTCCAACCCGACACCGACCCGGTTCCGAGCACCCAAACCCGAGTCAAGCAGCTCCTCCCAATCCACCTCCTCCTCTTCTTCAACCTCCCTCCCTCTCATCATCTCCACCATCTTCGCCGCCTTGTCCTTAGCCTTCTCGCTCCCAATCTCCTCCACCTTCCTCAGCTCCTCCACCAGCCCCGCCGCCTTCGCCAGCCCCTTGAACCTCAGCCCCGCCTGGCTCAGCCCGAACAGCGCCGCCACACAATTCTCTAAATCCGACCCGCCGCCCCTCAAAGCCCCGACCAGACACTCCACCGCGCCAGAGTCCAGCATCGCGGTCCGACCCTCCACGCACGACGCCAGATTGCACAGGATCAACAAGACCCGACCCGCCATGTGATTTTGACCCGACCTGACCATGGTCAGGAGCTCGCTGACCGACCCGGACTTGACCAGCTTCGACCTGTTGCTCTGCGCCAGGGAGAGGTGGTACAGCGCCAGGGCCGAGTCGTGGCGGGCCCGCTTGCTGTCCGATCTCAGCATCCGGATCAACGGCTCCAGAGCCCCCAACACCCCGATCGCGGTCTTATTCTCGTCATCGAGGGCTAAGCTGAAGAGCGCACCGCAAGCGTGGTCCTGCGCCTCAGGGAATCCGCCCTTCAGAACGTCGACTAAAGGGAGAACGAGTCCTGACCGCACGATCTTCACCTTGTTGACTTTCTCGAGGGACAGATTGACCAGTGCCGCGACCGAGTTCACCTGAATTTTACTGTACCGAGACACGATCAGGTACCGGAGGGCCGAGAGCACGCGCGCGTTGCAGAGGTGGGCCCTACAGTCCTCCCTGGACCGCGTGACCTTTCGGAGCAAAACGACACCGTCTTCGATCATGGAGACCAGAGGGCTCCTCAGCTTGGCGGCGATTTCTTCTTCTTCCTCGGGACAGTTAGGGTTAGGGTTTGCGATTTCGCTCTCGATTTCCGAGGAATTGGAGGTGGAGGAGCAGCAACTAGGACGAGTCGCGAGCTGAAGCGGCGAGGTTATGTCACCGGAGGACTCGCCGGAGCTGGAATTGAAGTGGTTGGGTCTCCGGCGAGGAACCGCCGTCGCGGCGTGCTCAAAGTTCGCCGGAGGCTTCTCTCGAATCAGGTCCGACTCCAATTCCGAGGACACGAGCTTGCGAACGAGCTCTCCGGCGGATTCACGGTCGAGAGGCTTCGGGGGAGGCTCGGAGTGTCTCTGGCACCAGCTGAGAATCGCGGCTCTGATGGCCAAATTGGGGATCACGGTGGCGAAATCGGGCCGGGTCGAGTCAGGGAGGGTCGGAGCGAACCGGACCGCTTTACAGGACTCGACGCAGGCTCGCTCGAAGGTGTGGCCGGAGGAGACGATCACCGGATCCGCCATTAACGACCCGGAGATGAAACACACGAACTCCGGCGGCGGAGTCGCCTCCGTCGCCGACGGAGGCGTCGGCGTCGGCGTCGGCTTCGTCTCCGGTTTGGATTTGGTGAACGAGATCTTCCATTTGCGCCTGGCTTTGGACGAAGCGTCCGAAGAAGAGAGTCTCGGGGATTGCTTGATTTCTGAATCAGGCTTCGAAATCGACAACTTCATGAGAGCTTCCTGAAACTCCATGGCTGTTACTGTACCTGAAAAGCTCTCAGCGATTCGATTCCACCGAAAACCCCATCAAAATCGGGAAAAAGTAGAGGAGCTTAAGAGAAGAAAGCGAAATACAGAGAAGTTGATTCCGTTGCTTTCGGGAAGTTTCGTCAATGAATCGGTAAAGAGATGATTCCAACAGTGAGCACATCTACTCTGTTCTTCTAATCCTTAGCTTTATTTTTTATCCCTTTAAATTTAAATTTTTAATATTTAAATCTAACTTCTTTCTCTCTATTTTTCAGGTAATTTCTTCTATTTACTTGGAACTCGTAAATTTAAAATTTTTAAAATTCAAAATTACGATAATTGCGATGGATTAAGGTAGCTTAGTTGAGATAATACTAATTAGAGAAGATAATAGCATAAAACAATTATTATCTTCATCCTTGTAGCTTTTTCTTCATTTTTTTTGTAAAATATTTGTTTTCTTCATTTGTAATTATAACTAAAGATAAATTAAAACTATAACTTGAAAGTTGGGGTTAACATGAGAGGGACATAAAATTATGATGATGATAACTTGAAAATTGGGTTCGGTAGTAAAGAGAACGGCTTCAACGGTGAAATAGTGTCTCTAAATAATTAAATATGCATTATAAATTAAAACTATACAGTATTTTCTATTTTTCTTAACTGTTATTAAAGTAGCTTAATAATAATGTTATAATCGAGTGAGATCTATCACTATCATATATTAAAAAAATATTACTTTTTAGTCGTGTGAATGTAGTAGGGTTAAAATCTGTCTTTTCTGTGAAAATGAAAAAGTAAATAGTTGGTACGTAATGCATAAACAAATAGAGCAAAATTAGATTGATGAAGATAGACAGTGACTTCATTTTTGTTCCTTGATGGTACTGAATTTATGAGACCAATAATTGGAAAATTCACTAACACTCTCACTAACTTTGCCTAATGAAAATGAAACATTAACCTTCTTTCTCCGAATTATTTTATTCTGTAGTAATAAATTATATTATTTTGTGAAAATTGCATGGAACTCGAGGCTCTCGATGAGACGTCCAATCCTGAGGCCTCGCGTGTCGTCGTGGTTGCTTAAGTCTTAAGTTAGTTGACCGTAATCGAGTGGTGGTGTTTAGGCTGGAATGGGACTTTGATCATCTCCGTCACTTTCTCGGCTTGATCTTTACAGTGCTTAAAGGTGACAGATTCTCTCTTTTTTATGTACTGGGCCCCATATGGCCTCTCTTTTTGCATTGGGCTGGGCTGGGCCTCGTTGATCGAGGCCCGGATATGGCCCAAAATGTGAACGTGAGCCAGATGTCATCACAAGAAGAGTTCGGTGTTAATAGATCTGACTTCTTAGGTTACAGATACGTCCAATGTTTATGTTACCTAATATGTATCTATTAATTAATATCGCATTATATTTATGGTAAAATCATCACAATAAAGGTATATATATACACACAATTATTATAGATTAATAAAGTTATAATAGGTGAGAATTCAGAAATAAATGTCAGTGTATTACTGGTAAAGAGACTTTGAGACTACAGAAAGATTGGTTCTACTTTTATATCTTCACCAATTGTCACCTCACTGGTCCTTTTTCATTGATTGGCTATGGCTATTTTATTCCTCCTATGCATTCACATGCAAACTACCTTTGAAATACAAATCTAGGAATCATTGTCTTTTTGTTGGATGGTAATTATCTATGGCCGAGGTTAATTGCAAATTTGAGGTTAAAAATAATTCAATTAAAGTTAGGGAGAATGATAAGAAGGTGTCGTGTAATAATACTTTTGCAAGAGTGTATTGTCTTGTTTGTTAATGACAACAAAGTGCTCAAAGTTTATATTTTTGTACAAAATATGTATATTTTATAAAAGAGGAAAATGTTATCACCGAAATTACGAATTATATAGATTATTATTATTATTATCTTAATTAATTTAAAATATGATGTAAATTAAACCATATAAATAACTATGAAATAATCTTTAAAACAATTTCAACAATGCATTGCACATACATTACCCTTTAAATAGTTAAAGATAACTCAAAACATGTAGGGAAAATAACAATTTAAGTCTGTTTGAAGATATTGAGGAAGCAATTGATCTTTTCTTGGTGAACAGGCACAAGTTTACAACTTATGATCAATACCATCATCAAAGTATCACAAGAAAAGGACATTACATAATCTACACTAAAATGGGTACTTGCTCTAAGAAATGAAGCAAAAGGACCAATCATGATGTTTTTTCCCATCAAGGATCTTCATTCCCTAATCAATTACATTCTTTACCCTTGAATAATTTCAGAAAGTTTCAGCAGAGAAATACATATAAGAAGCAAATCAGTCTCTCCATGCTCAAAACTCATTGACCCATCCATCAGTAATACTAATACTAAAAGTGGACTTCTCGTTCAGAAATGGAAGAGCACTCGCACGTATAATCATGGATCCTCGCGCATATCGGTTTTCCTCCTTGCTTGCTGAGCCAATCGGGCGTCTCTTTCTCGCTCAAACTCCCTGTAATCAGCTCGCTCCAAGAAGGATACCTTATCCAGATATTGATTCGAGCTCTTCTTGTATGCGTCCAACTCGTCTTCCACCCCCTTGTTTTCTTCCTTGTATTCACCCCAATCCTTCTTTGTTTTGTCAAGGACACTCAGTTTTGGTTTCTTCTTAATTTGTTCGAGAATAGCATCTACTCCAGAAGAAGCAACTCCTTTAGCCTTGTCAACTGCTTCCTTTGAATCACTGTCAACAAGCTTCTTCACTTTAATTTCTTGCCCAGCAAAGTCCTTCACCTCAGTGATCTGTTCAACTCAACTCATGTTAGAACAATTGACAACAGGACATAAGAAATAACTCAACACCACTAATCTAATCAATCTTTACTAGAAAGTAGTCCATACACAATTCACTCCCTGGGCTAGTTAATCATACACGATAAAGGAAATTAGCAACAAGTTAACAGCTAAATGACTTTGTACCCATCACTCTCAGCTGTTTAATATTCAGGCATCTCTTTGAAAATAGAAAGCAAATTTAGATACATGAAAATAGAAAAACATGCTTACCTCGACTTTTCCCCTATTGGATGCGGCAGCCGCAGCTGCGGCTGCAGCATCCTTAACTGCTGAGAGAGCAGCGGCAGCAATCTGCCTGGCTTCATCATTGGTGCCGCTCTCCATGGCACTGACAGCTCTAGGTGCCTTTTGATGCGCATTTTGCCTCACGCACCCAGGACTTTTTGATCCCATACCCAGATACGACATCCAATTCTATGAAAATTAATCATGGATTATTTTAAAATATAAGACAATTCAATTAGAGACAAAAGAGTTTGAATTCCTCACACTTGATGCCTTCTGTTGGGTTTTTTTCTTCACTGCTGCAGTGGGTTTGTTTAGAAAAGATTTAATTGTCTTGTTAGATACACCTTTATTCATTTCCGCCCACATGGCGTCTACTCGATTCTTCGAATCTAACAAAATGAAATAAATAAATCAGCCCCTGCCTTATAAGTTATAACTAGTCTTGACCTTGAAATATAGTGAGTACTGTACTGTCATTTTAACCATATAAGAAGAATGAAAATTGAAGGTTGAAAAGTTCTTACCAACTATTTCAGGTTGTGCCTCTGAAGCAGCTTCAACTTCTTTGACAGGCTCATTTGATGCATCATCTTTCCCATTAATCGTACCTGAAACACAAATGAAAGCAGGCCATATAATATAAAGAATAAAACCATGGACTGAACCAGTAAGCTCATTATTGGACCTTTGAATTACCAATACAGTTATATAAACACTAAGTTGCATTCTGGTTCATTACCTCTTAACACAATGATTAGACCAAGGGTTAATTGCACATGAACCCACATATAAATTTTTTCATGCTTCCAGGCACTAACAAAATTTTGATCTACCCAGACCAATGATTTCAGATTAAACCAGTTTGATTACATCCTTGAAATAAAAGGATACTAAAATTCCAAATCTCAATGCACCTTGTTACCCTGACCCAGCAACATACATAGTTAATTTAGCTCTGAATTCCTTACTTTCCCATCAAACAAACATATCCCAAATGTGAAACATCAACGGAATTGAAAAAAAAAGAGTGAATAAGACAGTATAAATCAAAACGGGTTGCCATTAATTCACCTTGGAGATCAACCTCTGAGATTTCTGAATGCATCTGTAGTTGATTATTTGGGTCTATGATCTCCGATACAATTAGAGAGAAAATAAAATTTGAAATTGCAAAAGAAGCCCAAATCAAATCAAAGCCTTCTTCTTGCCTCCAGTGGTACGCCTCTTGTGCATCGAATCACGAGAAATTCCTACATATCACAAGCATTATCGGAATTTAGCATCATAAACAGAAGGAAACACAAGAACCCAGAATCGACTGTAACAAAGATTGGAAATTTAGCAAGGTTTTAAAAATCGCCAGGCGCTAGTCGGGGGGACAGTACACCCAAGGATGAATAGGGGATTAATATGAAAATAATATCAACAATACACTAATTTCATAACAATTCCACCAATGCACTGCACATACATTACCAGCTAAATAGTTAAAAATAGCTCAAAACATGCAGCTCTGACATAAAATGGCAACTTACTCATCAAACAAACAGGCTCCTTAGTTCTTCTACTTCAATTAATTCCCGATTGCTCCAAAAAAATGGAAGCATCTCTATCCTAATGATTTTGCAGTACACATCATACATTGCACTAAAGAATCAAAATAGCTTTCAAGTGATACCCATATTCAGTAAAATCTTATGGTAATTGAGAACTCATCTCTAGCAGCATCATCTTCAATCCCAAATACAAATTAAATGACACCTTCAAAAACCCAAAACAGAACCTCAAAGAACACTAACTCGAAACCAAATTACCTCAAATCAAAACCCAACAAACAGAATCCTAAAATCTGAAAATAGAACCTTAAATAACACTGAATCAGAGCTCCAAAACTAAATCCCAAAACATAACTCTAAATCAGTCCTAAAACAAAAAATAAAGAATCTCATGGAACGGAAAAACAAAAACTTACTTACAGATTTGAACGAAGAGAGAAATAAACAGAGTCTGTAGGAAGAAATCGCCAGAGATGAGGCTCTGTGAAAAATAGGGTTTCAGTTGAAATTCATCATCTCCGATTCTCCCATCTGTGTTTGCTGGTTCAAATCTGGTGGATTGGGCCTAACACTTCTAGAGTTGGGCCTCTTATCATTTTTGGCCCATTTAGGCCCGAATACTGAAACCTGGTCCAATCCGTTCTGGCCCATTTAGGCCCGACGCGTCTGTGCGCGTGCTAGAAACTTCGTACACGTAAGCAAAGTCGTATTGGTTTCAGACAAAGAAAAGGAAGGGTATCTTGTCCACTAAGCCAACACAATCTATTTAAGTTCAATAATCCTCCCTTTCTTCTCCAAAACCTTATCTATTAACAAAAAAAATTCCAACTTGATCCTGATTTCTTGATTCTGAAGAAACATGGGTGGAGGAACCGAAGCTTTCCCAGATTTGGGTCGCCATTGCCAACACAAAGATTGCAATCTACTGGATTTTCTACCCTTTACCTGCAACGGTTGTGAACTGGTACGAATTCGTAAAAATTTATCAAATTAAGTTTTTAGGTGAATCAGAAATTTGACTATGTTTTCAAGCTGGTGCGAATTTACAGAAGAAGAAGAAAAAAATTATGTATCAGATTGAGTTTTTGGGTGAATCGAAAATTGTGCTAACATAAATTGATTTGCAGGTGTTTTGTTTGGAGCATAGGTCTCACAAGGCTCACAGCTGCCCCAAATCGGACCAGAACAGCAGAAAGGTTGTGGTCTGCGAGCTCTGTTCCGCGTCAATAGAGACCACCGGGCTCGACGGTTCGGACGAGAAGATTACATTGGAGAGACACGAGAGTTCTGGAAAGTGCGACCCGTCGAAGAAGAAGAAACCCAAGTGCCCTGTGAAGAGGTGCAAGGAGGTGTTGACTTTCTCCAACATCTCAACTTGCAAGACTTGCCAGGTCAAGGTCTGCCTCAAGCACAGGTTCCCGGCCGATCACGCCTGCGCCAAGGCTTCTCCGGCGGTAATGACGGTGGTGGCGGCTGGAGGACGCCGAAATGACAAGTTCTTGGTTGCTTTGGCTGCAAGAAACGCCAAGGACTGCGCGAAGAACTCCTCGCGCTCTGCATCGTCCCAATCTGCTTCTCCTTCTGTTAAAGCTTGTTGAGAAACTTGCTGATGATCTTGTATTTCAAATCCTGAATTTGCTGTATCTTTTTACTTAATACAAACACAATTCTTTTGAATGTCAATGAATTTGCCACATGAAATTGCTAGATTTTGCTCATGTATAGGAAATTGCTTATTTCAAAGCCTTTTTTGGAAAATCTCCAAAAGTAGTATATATTCAACCACCAAACAGATAATAGAAGAAAACCCAGAAATTAAGAATGGCACAGAGAAAGAAACCAAATGGAATGGATTTGAAGTATACTTTTCTTGCTAAATCTAAAAGTTTTTGCATTTTTTGGGTAAGATGGGAAACTTTATTTTGTTTCTCCTTTCAAATAAATCCAACCAAATTAACAATGCATTGATGAGAATATATCAACACAAACAAATTTTGATGTTGTTAATTCATCAGAGGTAAATAACTTATGAATCATTATCATCCTAGGGAAGGGACCAAATCTGCACTCCCACTCACGGCCTCGCCCGCGTAAACTTTGATTTTTGTTCCTGTTCAAAATTAAAACTCAACAGAAGTAAATAACTGATGTCTCAAACAATTGCTCTTCAACACACAGCTTCATCCTCATAAACTGGTTTGATCAAAAGTTACAATCTTTATGCACAACACAGCAACATACATACCCTAGATTGGGAAATTTAGCAGACAACAAATGTTTTTATTTGCACCGGCACAACCCATATAAAAGTATCATCTTCATAAATCATAACATGCCCAGGTAAATCAATTTACCATCACAGCAGCGGACTTCAGCGCATGCAAGGGTATGGATATGGAAACGAATCATCCATTCTCTGACCAATGGCATGCTGCGGCTTTAAACTCTGTATTTGATGTTTGGAGCAGGCAGGTTAGAAAGGACTGAGGAGGATACGTGATAAGGAAGTAGAATATGTAGGAAAATCAACTTCATAGCTTTCATACAGAAGAACATACAAATGATGATGCTGTTTCAGTTTGATGCACCAGAACAATTATATATTTGCTGTTGTTTCCTTGATTTCGTCCAAAGTGATGGTCTGCAATAACAATAAAACCCTTGCATCAGGACAAAATAACAGCATTGTTCAATAGTTTCACCGTAAATTACTGGCATTGTCATTGCCATTTGTTTACAAGTAAAAGCAGGATATCTCCACATCATCCAGATAGAAAGTGAATACGTTGAACACATCGAGAAGAAAAAAAACTGTTGACCAAAATCTACGCACAAAGCGGTGAAATGTGAACTAGCCTTGAAATGAACACTACTGCCAGAAATGTGAATTTGGTGAACCAACAGTGACTATAGAATTACCTGGTCTTTGCCAGCAAAGTCGTTTTCAGGGGTGAGAAAGAGCATGCAGTGGCACTCCTTCCTGTCCAATATGAAAAACAAAGATTATGATAAACTTCCCAATAATGTGTATGTAGAAAAACATATTAATTTCTTGTCTTCAAATATCACATGACAGAATCCAACATGCAACTTGAAGATCTTGTTGATATCTACTAAGGGTATTGAGGAGCAAAATTACGGATACAAGAAAATGCACAACAGATTACTCCTCCGGGGAGATTTTGTGTGCTTTATTTATGGGGCATATTGGCCTAGCTATTACAAGGATTTAACCAGAAAAAATACACATCTATTATGTTGTATCACAGTCTAGAATTGGGTGTATCTGGCCTTTAGAAAGAACATGCATCTAAAAGAGGATTGTTTAACAGAAAATAGCAGTATCTAACTCAGTCAGCTAAGTCAACTTGGATCAGTGAGAAATGGAAACCTATTATATAGGTTCCTAAATCCATGACTGGAACAGGGAAAGATCCCCTTCTCGCGCAATCAAGAACAGAAGTAACCAACCCCATTTCCTCTCTTTTAGGTGTCTCTTACTCACCGGCAATCTGTAATTAGCTGTACTAACGACTAAAACAAGATCCTGGTAGATGTTGCTGCTAATTCCTTAATTTTGATTTCTTGGGTTTCAATACAAGTATACAACAGCAGATGCGGGAATACTCTCCAGTGTTAAGTATGGACTTCCATTAACTGACTCTAGCAACCATCCAAGTATATCTCAGTGTCACCAGAAAAGGTTTTTAACCTCATTTTCATACAGAACAAATGAAATATTGAGATTTCCATTTCGTTCTCAAAGATTTTGTGCTGTACATCTTTAAGTTTCTTATTATTAAATTTGAAAGGTGGATATTGGAAACTAATACGCCGCATAGATATCAAATAACTCAACTTTAACAACCAATGACCCATATATGAACACATAATGTTCAAAATCATTAGGCAGTAGTGATATCCAGCACCATAAATACGAATGATTCTACAGTATTCATGAATTAATTAGTGATAATTTGCTATGAAACAAAATCTTAGAACAACTCCTTAGTCCTTACCATGTTTAATCTTACGTTTTAGAAATTAAAAGAAACAATAATACAATTAAATTCGTCACAACAATATTGAGTTAATGAAAATTACCTCTCCCTCATAGGAACACACGGACAATTCCAGTAGCCCTGCACTGCCTCGGCAGCTTTGTCATCATAATGCCTGAAACAAAATGGACTGGAAGTTGGAAGGCTGTACCTTGAATTGACTTATGGTAAGAAATCAGGTCGCAACGATTAGCTATGATACCTACCTACAAGGGCAAAGTGGTGCCCCCAACGAATCTTTATGGTCTGCCAAACCCTGTACAATTTCCAAGAGTTTTTTCATGTACAAAGTAGGCGAGACCCATCTTCAGGAAATATACGACTAATGAAATTGGTAGAAAAAAATACAGCAAGGAAGCAAACTCTAAGTTGAGTTATCAATTACAACCAAGTAATTTCTTTTACATTACTCTTATCAAACATATAGGTTGTAAGTAGTAACAGAACACTAATACACAACTGAACTAATCAGACTTTAAGGAAAACCATTTACTAAATACAAAATGTTTCTGAAATCTATTTCCACTGCTATAAATCCTATATAATCTATATAATGTGATTCCAAGTTACCATAATCTATCTACTGTTACCAATAACTCATTAATCTCTCACGACCGCCACTGGATTCTTAATAGGCTTCTATGAGCAAAACACACACTTTCAAACAATGCTAATAATTTCAGAATCACTATAAAGACCTGGACTGTATAAACTGAAGTTAATAGCCAAAAAATTTAGCCTTCATGTGTAGCGCTTGAACATAATCACACAACCTCACATCAGAGCAACATAAAGTACACACAGTAATGCTTACTGCTACCAGAGCTTGAATCAAAGAGCACAAAAATTGATTACGATATTGAAGAATCAATCAAACTAATCAAACCTTAATCACCACAGAAGTGACGCCCTTATCCACACAGAAATAAGTTTCCGATTTACGAGCGTACTGCTCCGAGAATTTCCTCATAATCTCCATAGACTTGTCCGATGGCTCAACTGAAACACCACCACCACAACCACAATCATTCCATTTTCAGATTTTCTTCAACCTAGAACCGCTTTCGCAGATTTCAACTTAGGGCTCAGAACATACGAACTAAAATCATTTCAAAATTTTCAAAAAATGACAGAATTGGAAATTTTGAAGCTACAGAATCGTAGATGAGCAGAGCAGAGGCAGATTCGATTCACCTTGAGCTCGGACGAAAGTAGCGCGGCGGCGAGAGGTTGAAGGAGCCGAAACCAGAGACGGAATGCGAAAACAGGAGGCAGTTAGCTGAAGAAGAGACATCGCCGATTCTACACACAACTCAACTGTGCTTCTCTGCAATGTGAGAATCAGATTCAGTAAAATCTTTGTAATTTTGTTAGATTTCTATATATTTTTCAATTTAATCCGTCAAGTGAAATGATCTTCCGAGGAATGAATAATTCGTTGAGTGGCCGGTACGACACTTGTTTGCAATATATTATTGGTCTATAATCGGTCTTCATGGGCCTGTATTAGGGCTTCACTGGGCTTTCTGGACCCACACACTCGGCGTTAAACTCAGGCATAATGACATTTTACTACACCTGACTATCTCAAAATGACACTTTCATACTCTAACTAATTTTTTCTCTTTTTTAGTACACTGTATATTTGTATTGATAATTTGCTCATAAAATGCCTAAATACCTAAACTACCATTGGTTTTGATTTCAATTCTGCATGTTTCACTCAAATTTTAGAACATAAAAATTTCAATTCCATTATGAATTTGAACCAAATTCAAATTCAATTTCGATTCACTACTGGTTCGCGATAAATCGAACAGAATTGAAATAAAAATCAGGAATAGTTTATGTATTTTAGTTATTTTAGGAGTAAGTTGTCAATAAAAATACTAAAAAGAGAAAAATTTAATTAGAATATGAAAATGTCATTTTGAGATAATTAGGTGTTGTAAACTGTTATTATCCTTTAAGCTTACGGGGTGAGTCAAGTGACTAATTATTTAAGAGAGATTATGATTTAAATTTGTAGTCAATAATCTCGGAGTTGGCCTTTTACGAGTTTGAGGAGGCATTTCCAGAATCGGTGAATGCTTAATGGTGCGATTGCGAATGAGCCATTTATGAATTGTTATTTAATAGCTCGGACCAGTGGGTACATCTACTTTCAACTCGGGGAAGTGAATTGTACCTAACTATTGCTCTTGCTACTGGAGGTAAACGAGGGGTTGGAGAGTAAATGCTAAATATTTAGCTGAGAATTGTTATAATTAAGCCTATGAAGAATTCAAATTTAAGTTGAAGTTTTCTAAACCTTCATAAATTTGTGAGCCAACTAACTACTCATGTGTGTTTAAATAAATAATTGTAATAAAATTAAACACTGAAACCACCCGTCTCATCTAATATTAAATTAATTATATATTATTATTTATTTTAATTTTTAATGAATATTTGTAATGAAACAAAGTCAAACTTTTGTTTAAACCTGTGTCGAACACTTTTTCACAAGCTGAGTCTTGACAGATTCAGGCTAGATTCGACTCGTTTACACCTAATTGCCAGTTGCTACTATAAGAGAGTAGTTGGCACCACTTTCGGCCGAAGCCCATCTCATGTAGAAATATATGAGCTCGCTCTCAAATACTAACAAAAACTCTTGCAGAAACTAACAGTTGGTTTCACTATAAAAACATATAATTATATATTCACCAGCGAGTCTATAAGATACATACAAGAGAGCCTGATGCATTAAACAATCTGCAGATTTGTTCACACTATTTACACTGGATCCTGTACAGATTTGTTCACAGCGCGTCGAGGTCAGTTCAGTGTTCACTGGGAAAATGTGTTCCTGGGAAGATAAAACGAAAAGAATCAGCACATGTGAAGCAGACACTTATAGAAGCAATTTTGTGTGTTTTGCTGAGAAACCATAGTTGCGAGTTTCTGGTTTCGTGCATTTTGTTATGTACTAATACTCACATTTGTTGATGCAGGTATTGATCAACTGTGAGAGGTTTAGGACCACCAAACCAATCAATCAAAAACAGATCTTCAATGTCTAAGGTGAAGAAACAGAAGTTGTGACCCTTTGGCCAATCTGTCATCAATTCAAAGCAAATCAATCCGATAAATAAATAGATTGATAACCAACACAGCTAACAAATTGAAACAAATAAAAACATCACTAGGCAGTCGTGTCAATTTTATAAAGAAAAGAATTTGATATTTTGGATAATTGTTACTTACGCTTCATTTCTGGATGCTTTGAGAACAAGGCAGTTGCAGCAGTCTTTGCTTCCTTAGAGTTACCATCGATCATCTTCAACTGAAACGAAAATTCCAACCTAGCTCAGTCAAAGTTAAACAAGGCACCAATTTATAACACAGTCAACAAGATCACACACGCAACTCTGATAAGCCAGAACCAAAGAAGCTATGAGGTTTGTATAACAATATACAAGAAGATGTGGAACAGATGCATTTTTCTTTCTTCTTCTCCTTCTCCGTGAAATAAGTAACCACGTTGCATGGCCCTTGTCTGTGTTAAAGGAACCTACTAGTATAATTTAATTAGAACGGAGAAGCCCATCTTTGGTTTTCGGTGAACTCAAATCCTCAGATCGGATGGGTATATGGCCTGTATGGTCAACGGTATACTACCCCTTTAAAGCTCTTTCTGCCCCAACAATAAAATAGGGAACTCTGCCTATTCAAATATTATCTTTGCATGCTTAATATATGTATCGATGCCCAATAGTGGTCATCAATGGATGAGAACAATATAACATGCAAGAGCAAAAAATCTACAACAAAATTAAATGATAATCTACTCAGGGCAATCTAATGATTTCCCCAGTGCTCACAGTTATAGCAGTGCACTAATCTTGTTGGTTCCGTTAGGCTAAGCTACACACCAACAACCAAACAACAATAACTGGAGCCAATAATACATGTTTATTTATGAATTTAGCAATTAGATTAAATATACATTATTTTTACACACACCTTGAACATGTGACAGCACTGGTTTATGTATAGCACTTTAAACTAGAACAGTACGAAGCCATAATGAAGTGGTGCATTTATCTTAGAAAAAATGATATAAGCAAAAGAAATTACAGAAAAGACAATTACTTCCAAAATACTATAGTACTTCCAAGATACCAATTATATAAATTCAATGCTTCTATATGCATACCCTTCCTGTAATGGTGAGTTTAGCACACGTGGGGTTCTCAGGATCTCTCTTGCCGCAAGTTCCAACAGGGTACTCACTGATTGTGAGTGATGCTTTTGGGTCACTCAGTGCATTTCGCGCAGTTGGATCAAGAGTAGTCAAATAAAAGTATGGGATACCACTACCTTTGTCAGGTAGCCCATCACTAAATGAGACTACATTTCTGCATAATTGAGTCAAGTGAGGACACAGATGAAATAAAGCATGAGACTTGCATAGAGGTCCATATGTTATGAATTACATGCAAGGCATGAAGCAATGTGCAGTTAGGTCAAGTTAAAAGCACAAGTTTGGTTCTTTTTTTAAAAAATTGGTCGAGTTTCAAGACAAGTAGTATTTTTCAGTGGCTGACTGATTAGCTGCTATAAGATAGGAGTTATTTAAGAGATTATCACTATTTTCTCCCTTCTCTTCAAGATATCAAATAAAATCTTTACGATATGGTCAACAATACTAAGTCAATGCAATGCTTATACAGTTATGCAGATAGATAAAACATTCGTGAATTTGGTACCGCAATTGAGCCAAAAGGACTCAGATCCTATGATATTTATAGGTGCGACTTTTGAACATGGAGAATATCCTTTTAACAAGACGTAGAGAAAACTTACCCCCACGGTGCCCCTCCCAATTCAGTTGAGACAGTACTGCAAAATTAAAATGAACATAAGCTTCTCAAGCATCCATAACCTTCCAGCACAATTGTTTTGTTATCAAATTGTGAACAATTACCACACGTACCAAACAAGCACTAAACCCTCCAGAACAAGCTTCTGGTTGACTAATATAAATTTCAAGATTCATTATAGCCAAGCTCTAAAAATTCAAATCTCCCTATGATTATCGTGTCCCATACATAAATTCATCCTAGTCAATCAAGCAGCAAATACAATCATTTTCATGACACCAGACACAGCTAACCAAATCACAGCCAGTCTCAAAACAGATTCAACTATCAAGTACTTGACAATCTACCTTATGATGCACAGCTCCTAAACTTCTAAACAAGACAACCCAACCGATCAATCCAGAACAAGTTACAAATTCACCAACAAGCGATCTAGTTGTTCAATCCGATTGTCCTCAACTCAACAACACTAGATTCGGCCCAATCGAGGTGACCGATTTCAGAAACACAGCAGCAACAAGTTCTCGAATCAGAATAAACAGAAACATAAAGATCGAAATCAGTTTCAATCAATCAGCTAAATCATACCTCAGAACGCCCCAAGAGTTCTGCGATACCAGCCAACGAGCGGTTCCGTGAGCATCTTTGGGGCTTGGTTTCGAGATCGACAGCAAGCGCCCCTCCGCGATGCCTCCAAATCCAAGCAACAGCAACAACGCCACAAGAGAAGCAGCGAACGAGCTGCGAAGAACAAAGCCACTGGTCTCCATTATCGTCCCTCTGGTTTCTGTATAGTTTTCAACGCTTCGAAACGTAGAAGAAGAAGAACCAGAAGAAGAAGATGAGGACAAAAAGGGGACAAGACGATCCGATACGTATCTTTCAGAATTTATACGCCATTATTATACGCTTTTTCGCGCTTCTTATCCTACTACGGTACTACTATTTGAAGGTTCGATTAGCTACACCCGATTCTATAATACGCGTCAGTGAATAGGTGACGGTCGGATCAGGGAGAAGAGTGATTGGTTCGTTAAACGATTTTGGAGTCCAAAGTCAAAGATAACAAAAAAACTTTCTATGAATTTACTACACCAGATTGCTACTCCCGGGGTTGGGCGAAAGATATTAAAACGACGTCGTCCGAGTGTGGGCCATACGTTTTTGGTCTCGTGCTGACATGAACGTCCTAAAATAAAACGCTTCTTTCAACAAAAACGCTTTGTTTGTTTCCTGAACTCAGATATGGCATGGCAGAGTCAGCTGCCGAACCAAACAAGCCCTTAGAAAAAAGTCAAAAGCGAAACCAGAGTGAGAACAGAAGTCATCACATCCGACGGCTGAGAGCTCACGAGATGCTCAGAGCACCCGACGAACAAGACGATGACGATGATGAATTTAGTGAAGAGGAAAATGAGGAGAAGCATAATGGAGCTGCTCTGGTTTTGCATCAGTGAGGTAAAATCTAAAGATTCATGCTTTTGATGAATAGCATTTCTAATTAGGGTTTAGTAATTTCCCATGAGTACAAATCTGATTACTATTGTTGTTACCAGGGGCGGATCTTGGGGGGCAAGCGGGGGCAGCTGCCCCCCTTGGCCGGAGAATTTGGAAATTTTCAAGGTAAATTTTGTTTGAAATTGCATTTGCTCCCCATAAATGGTAATATATATACAGATTGTCTAAAATATATAGAAGAATTAATTAGCTCAGTGGTAAAATTGTGGTAAAATAGGAGCTCTTGGAACCTATAAGTTGTGGGTACAAGTCTCAAAGCATAATTTGATTTTAATACTCTTAATTGTGCCTCCCCTTAAAAAAGTTTCTGGACTCAAAGATATGTGTTACGCTCAAAGTCAGTCCTTAACCTGAGTTTTGTTCTAATTTGGCCCTAAAGTTGTGTTTTGTTCCAATACCTTTAGGCCTATTTTGTAACATTTTCCATTTCATTGTTAGTAAAGTTGTTTTCCGAATCAGTATCATGTCGCCCATTGCACTTCTTTGCTAAGATAGCTTCAAATATCGCTAGCTTAATTTGCTTTTGTATGTTGTCTATTGTCACAACTCTCTCCATTTATTTATAGACTGATTGTCTGTAGGAGCGAATGGAAAAACACTTTATTGCTACTATCAACCTAATTAAAGGGCAATTCGTGAGAAAGTTAATGAGTTTATTTTTTACTATTGCGGATATTTCTTCACTTAGATGTATAATGAAACCTGTCATATCTTGGCTCTAGCTCTATATGTGTTTTGTGTATAGCTAAGACTGCTTAGCAACATTGCATTTAGACTATTTAGCATTACTAAAAATATTTTCGGTTTCAAATTTCTGAAAACCAACAATTATTGCATCTCTAAAATGGGACAAGATTTTTGCCCCGCCTCTGTTTAGACATGCATGGTATATTAGTGAATCGTGTAATGCATTGACCATGTTTAAATGTGGGTTTAACAAAAAAATAATTGCATTAGTTTTTCCATTACTATGTGAGAAAAATAAGCAAAATATTTCACTCACGTGTTATTTAGCAACGTTTCTTTTACTGCATTGTCTTTGTTTTGTTTATGAGTTATTTTTATGTCAATTTGATTGCCCGTATAGCGTAAAACACTCGGTGACTCTAACAAGACAATTTTACGCACAGAGAACTGCAAGGCAGCAAATGTGTGACCAGAGTCTTAAAAAAGAAAATCTCTTAAACCTAACAAATTAGTTTTCCCCCATAAATCGTGTCTCTCACAACACACAATCCTTCATCACCACATTGAAAACATTCACAATGGCTAAGCTCTATCTTATTGCCCTTCTTTTTCTAATCCTTTTTGTCATGCAATCTCTTGCAGTCCAATCTATACGCGACGAGCCAGCTAAAGAACAACTCTCCAAGGGCCGTGCGATTACAAATCTCCACGAGCTCAAGCAGTTTCTGAGCAAGTTCGGATACCTAGACTCTTATGATGCAAACATGGACGGGCTTGATGCGTTTGACGATAAAATAAAATCTGCAGTGACATTGTATCAGATGGCGAATAATCTACAGGTCACTAGACAACTAGACCAGGAAACCATCGCTGACATGGAGATGCCTCGATGTGGAGTCCCCGATATCACCCTCGACGAAGAGCCACGCCCAAAATGGCCCGCCTCGAAGACCCGCCTGACCTACACCTTCCGCTCCTCGGCTGGATCCAAATCCAAAGTCAAGACTCAAGACCTCAGGTCTGCGTGCGCGCGGGCTTTCCAGAAATGGGCCTCCGTCTCGCCCTTCACGTTCGAGGAAGCTCCAGAAGGCGCGAGCGCTGACATCGAGATAGGTTTCCACAGAGGCGGGCTCGGTAAGGCCTCGGCTCATGCCTATATGTTGCACACAAACAGGGGATACATACATTTTGATGCAGATGAGGATTGGAGTGGAAGCTTCCCCCAGAAAAATGAAGTGGACTTGGAATCAGTGGCCCTGCATGAGATTGGGCATCTTCTGGGTATCCCCCACAGTTTTGATAGGAATGCTGTCATGAACAGCCACTTCGTGCCTGGAACCACCAAGAGGGAGCTTCATGGTGGTGATGTTAAGGCCATTATGGATTTGTATTGATAGTAGTTGTGAGTTAACTCCAAGTCCAGTAATGTGTTTGGCTTCAATAAGTGCTGTCTGAACTACTGATACATCTGTTTCAGTTCCAGAGAAATAAAAATAAGTGACTGGAGGTCATGCTTTTGGCTGTCTTTGGGGAAAATTGCAAAAATAAAACTGTGGTGTTCTATCTGACTTTCACAAAGAGTATTTGTATATTATGTTTAATACAAGAGTTACTTCTCAATTCTTTTTCTGGTAGGTCTAACAAAACCCGTCAAAATATTCATTAAAATAGCGAATTTACCCTCCAAGTTATGAATAGTAAAAAGAGGAAAGGTGATTTTTTTTAGATTACAATAACACTCTATCAACCAATGGGTTAAGTAGTAGGTTCAAAAAGTTGAATTTAGCATCTTAATAAATTTTAAAATATATAATTATGTAATAACTAGTAAGTGTACTAAAAATGTCTTATAGTTTGATTGGTTCCAAATGAATTCATGATTAATTATTTATTAATCCCCAAATTAGTCCAATTAATACCTAGAGTCCTTATGCTAAAATGTTGATAATAAGATGTCACTGTGCAACAAAAAGTTTCAAGCATATTTGTTTAAAATGAAAAGCCTTTTTGATGTCCAGGCAGGGGTGATACAATTAATATACCTGAAGAAAAAAAAAGATATCCATAAGATTATGATTACTAACAGTTTTTCATTGCCAAGTTTCGGGTCTATTTTAATATTGAGGATTTTTTTAGCGACTCTATCAAAAACGATAATAAAAATCATAACAAAACCGTCTGTATATAAATATAGTACGCAGAGGAGATAGAGTCGATTTTTTCACTTTCTGCAATTACTCCTCCTAAATCTCTTAATTTCATTGCTAATTATGCGTACATTTGTAATAAAAAATTATATTTTATTCAGTCATAAATCATTTTTATTCAGTTCACTAAATATATAACCAAAGACCGAAGTATTATTTACGATTCTCAATTTTCAAATACAGTTCAACCCAACTGGTTCTCGGTCCAAAACGAACAACAACCCTGCCACAATAGATCTCTAAATTCCATTACTAGCACGGATGATATGTACAATACAAAACTCTACAAATTAAACCTTCACACGCCATCCTCACCGTCCATCTCCGTCCTGCTCCTATAACACCTACAGAACACGAGATACAGCCCCATGCTCGCGGCGCTCATGACCGCCAACAGCCAGTAATACCTGTCCAGCCTGGCCTCCCTCATGTCGTCCGAGAACCAGCCCCTCCCACCGCCGTAGCCGGTCACCCCCTCCACCACCGAGATCAGGAGCGCGCTCAGGAAGCTCCCGACCCCAAACACGCTCGTGTACAGCGCAAACCCCGTGGTCCTCATCCGCACCGGAACCTCCCCGTAGAAGAACTCCTGCATCCCCACAACGGTAAAAACATCCGCCACCCCCAAAACCACGTACTGCGGTAATAACCACAAAATGCTGAGCTGTCCGTCCACGTGGCGCCTCCTCGCCTCGACGATCGCGGCGAGGGTCATGGAGAGGGCGGAGAGGGCCATGCCGGTGCCCATGCGCTGCATGACGGTGGGGGGCGAGTCGCGGTGGGAGAGGAGGCGGGCGAGGGGGGCGAGGAGGGGGTCGTAGAGGGGCATGAGGAGGATGATGGAGACCGTGATGGAGCTCTGCAGCGCCGCGGGCGGGAGCTTGAGGCGGAGGAAGGTGCGGCGCATGGT
>JAYMTP010001757.1:0-22389 GCA_036897365.1 Geranium brycei
ACACATGCCATATATTTTGTTAATGAAAAAAATGTGTCGTAAACTTTGATTTATTTTGTAAAAGGTACGTAAATGACGAAATTTCAAATTATCATTAATATTAAGAATTATTTTCAATATATATATATATATATATATATATATTAAAAAAATATAATACTTAATATTATGGGCAATTTGTTATTTTTGTACAAATACACACGTTTTGTAAAAAAAAAATTCACAGCACTATTTTTCAATTAACAAAATATACGACATATTTTTATAAAAATGTGATAATATATAGCAACGGTTTTGTCATTTTTTCATTCATTAATTAGGGCGAGTACAAGAAATTGGACCGTGAAGAAGATGACGGGGTCAATAATTAGTGGAAGGAGATGGTGGTAACTTGTCATTTATTTTGTCGGAACAATGATCACCATTTAATGTACACAATATCACATACAATAAATTAAGAAGTTGCAAGTTGGTATGGTCTTAGGTATGGTGTTGGGTGGAGGTTGAAGATTTCTTGAGCACTGCTTCTGTTTGTCACTGTTACATCTGCAGTGCAATTAAGTTGAGCTCACATGAAATTTGAGAGAGGGAGGTGGTGGCATCAGTGACAAGCCTCCAAGGTTAATAAATATATAGACATGGGAGGAGGTACTATGTGCTTCATTGTTTTCTACATACCAACCATTACAACTCACCACTCATCTCTTCCAATGTTTCTTATATAAATATATAGTTATTAGTTGAGATAGTCTTGTCAACCTGATCAGACTGTGTGTAAATTGGTAAAAGAGAAAATTGTAAAAAATTTTCTTTCACTGTGTTTTTTTGCACAAACTTTCTATTTATTGTATTTTTACAAAAACTATTTTTCACTCAGGTTTATTTTTGCAAAAAATCTCCCTTACTCATGTTTATTTTTGTATTGTCTATGCAAATTCGTGAAAATTAGTGAAAGTGTTGCTTAAGTACTAACTCAAAAGTGTTTAGGGGTGGACACTTTGACAACGAAACCGGAGACCGCATCTGAACGAACCGGAACCGAGACCAGAGAATCGGGAACTGTGGGTAACGGTTCCAGTTCCAGTTCTTAAAATGGAGAGCCATTGAGTTCGGTCCGGTCCGATTCTTGACTAGTTCGGCCCGATTTTTGACCCATGCCCACCCCTAAACGTGCTAACTTAAACGTCCAACACTTCAGTGACATTTCCGTTAATTTTCATGAATTTGCACAGACAATGCAAATTTGAACATAATTGAGAGAGATTTTTTGCAAAAATACAATGAAGGGAGAGTTTGTGCAAAAAAAAACACAAGGAAGAGAGATTTTTTGCAATTTTTCCTTGATAAAACAAATTATATGATGTAAATATTGTGAGTGAATTGATAGAGATTTTATTTTGATTTCAATTCTCATATTGTTACTGTCGATTAATTTACTACTGAAGTTTTTTCCTTAAGGGAGTGTATCTGGAACGCCTCCACAAAAAAATGTCATTAGTATAATGGCATCGCTCATTATACTACCCTTAAGACGATGGCCATAGCATGCGATCATTATTAACATACATAGATACATGCATTGCCTTTTTTTTATGGCAACGCACTTATTCATGTCATTTATGGTTTTGGCAATGGTAAATAATATTTTTGACAGGTTTTGTAATTGTAATTCCAAAACCTATAGAAAAATAATCTCCATTTAGGGATTAATCTAATGGGAACAGTTGTATGGTGGCAAATCATGTTTTGGCCTTTTGGATTGGCACTAACAGTAATTAGGTTAAGTCAATGACAAAAATTGTTAAATAGTTTTAGGTATGTTGAAGAACCCAGTTTCAGAATTTGCCATTCATACGCATTCACTAATTATTATTACTGTATCTGCACTGCATATATGGTACACTTTATAGGGTTTGAAGTTTTGTGTTAACAGAGTTCAGTTTTGATTTAGAGTGAGGTGTTCTGTGTTAGAGAAGATGACCCGAGTTGGCATTGGTGTCGTACTCGCATTGAACTATCCTTATTAATAAACCTTGGTTGGAAGGTTTAAGAAGAAGAAATTTCACACTGAAAGTCGGTTAATGATGAACTTAGATAATATTGAATCCCATGTTATTAGTATAGTTGTGTCCAAAAGTTGCAAAGATGGTTTTTGCTAGTTTTAATTCTGTATTTTACCGTATTTACACAGTATACCAAATTATTATGCATACTTGTAGATTGTAGTCACATTAGTCTTGAAATATGAAGAGTATGTGCTTATTCAAGATACTGGTTCAGATACAATTGAATCCACCATACAGTCCTTGTATCTTAAATTACAAGTACCATTGCGGTATATATGCACTGTCCTCTGGTAGTTCTTGAATCGCTTGGTATAACAAATCCGTAGTATCGCCAATGTATGAAACATATTGTGATAGGTATTCTCCGTCTGTGAAGGCTAATGGATTCTCATAATTAGGGAAGTATGAATTGTCTGGTATGAATGGCTCTGTCCAGAAATCTACGCTGGATTGTCCATACGAGTCCAAGTAAGTGACGATAGTCTCTTCTGTAACCTGTTCCGTTACTGGTACGTGTACAGAGTTAGTGCCAGAAGATTTTTCTGGAGACAACGGAGAGCACTGTGAGGTTTGGGGATAGGATGTTTCTGGATAAAACGGGGAGCTCTCTAATATATGGTTTGGGGGAATTGAAGCAAACATGCTTTCAGCGTCTGGTTCTGATCCTCTACCTCTGTCGCTTTCGTGCTCTGAAGCTGAATCTGAATTCTGTTTCTCATTTTTTGTGTTTTTGTTTTTCTGCCTTGGGTTCTTCAGGTGGGTGTGCCAGTAGTTCTTGATCTCATTGTCTGTTCTCCCTGGCAACTGTGCAGCGATCACGGACCATCTGTAAGTGAAAAGCGATGTCTTCTTAATCGATCACATTGGTAATGTGCTGCATTTCTTCTATCATGTCAGCATGAAAATGATCTTATGTAAAAAAGATGTTGTACTGCATGAAGTTGTGTAGATCGGTGCTCATTGTGTGTTTAAGATTAAGGCCATATTTAAGAAGTTAAAAGTAGGTCTCACTTGTTTCCAAAATCATCATGTAACTTGATGATTGTGTCCTCTTCTTCTTTTGTGTAGTTCCCTTTCTTCAAATTCGGCTTCAGGTAGTTCACCCACCTTAGCCTGCAACTCTTGCCGCATCTTGAGAGTCCTGCAAAAAAAAGCATTCCAAAATCCATTTACTCCAACTCTTCAAGTGCAATTACTTGCAGCTTAACTAAAACCTCAAACTGATAGTTGAATGACCAATTATTATTTTATACTCTAACACGCACCCTCGCGGGCAAATCTGTTTTCTCGGTGTGGACTTGGACCTTAGTGGATTTAAACTCGTACCCGCGTGGTATAAACCTATGACAACATATTAGATGACTAATTCAACTAAAAACTCAAGATGATAGTTGAAGACCAATTATAATTTTATAATCTACCACTTACCACCATTTCGAGGATAAATTAAGTAATATGAACGTATCAAGAAGATGTGCGACAAGGGAGAAGGAAAGTTTTTGGTTCTTCAAGCAACAGAAGGTGAAGCTTTTGGAAAATATATCATAGCTGCTGCTAAAATAAATATTTCAAAAAGATAGGGTCTTGAGTAAAAAGTTGTATAGAAGAGAGAAACAATTGCATACCTGCAAACTTTGGAAGTTCGCGCCAGTTCGAGTGGCCATATTTCTGAATATAATCTCTTAACCTGTCATCTTCTTCTTCACCCCATGCTCCTCTCTTTACTCCATTTTCGTCATAGAAGGGTGCTCTCACCATCTCCGAGATTCTCTCTCTGGTAAAATTACTCTTAGCTCATAGTAACAACTTGGTAGAGCCAAATTTACTTAATTATATAGCATTGAAATTGGCTATTGAGCACGCATTTAAATAGATGATTCACACTCCCGACCCTTCATTTTGGGATCTGTCATGTTATAAAGTTGCAATGACAACGTGTTGTTGATGTATATTAGTATCAAATTTGTCACGTGCACTTTACACATATGAACATTAGTGACACTCAGCTAATTGTTTACCTGCAATCATTTAATTTCTTCGCATGGCAACAAGATTATTGTTAATGACTTAAAGTGTGAAGCTATTGTTGTGTATGTTTGTGATATCTCATCTCAAGTCATTTTCTGCTTTTGCATGCAAATTCTTCCAGGAATGTGTCATCAGCGGTGATGTCATGTCTTTTGTAGGATTTTCAAGAAATCTATTTGCACTGTGAGTGATGAATAATAACCCAATACCTTGGCATGTTTCACAATTGTCCTTTATAATTGAAGCCGGGACCATATGATTTGTCAAGATGGGTAATGACAGGTAATTTTGTATATTTTCTGGATTGGTCGTTTTAATCACATGTTCGTTCCATTTTGGAACTTTGAAGCTTCTAGTTTTTACCTTTGATTCGGATAAATGAACAAAAACCGTAAGTAATTTATCAAAAGTTATTTCGACATTTTGTGGAAATATTTCAATTTTCAAAATTTTTAGTCCTTGCTGGAAGAAGTTGATATAACTAGAATAATGTTGCATATGACGTTTATTTAATGATGTCATCCTCCAGTAGGTCAACATAAGAATCAAAACTAAAAGATTTACTACATATAAAATTAAGGCCATATCCATGTGATAATATAGAAAATTAGTGAATAACATAATGCTGTTTTGTGTTAATAAAAAATATCGGAGATTCCAAGACAAAACCTTAATGATTTTACATAAATTATAGAAATGAAAATTCTAAAGTAAGAGGTTTCACATGCTATTACACCCATAATGGTGCTGTGTAGGGTCAGGAGCCTATTAACAACTGACTTTGACGTATTTATCCGCATATAAAAAGACTTCAGCAAGACTTTGGATCATGGGACTAAAAACCTTATGTGTGGATGTGAGTGTTTGAGCTTACTTTGCATTGACCAAAGTTGCTTTTTGAACCGTACTTGAAACTATGGGGCCTGTTTTGGTGACCTGAATGTATCAAATTGATCTTGATTCGGCTTTAAACAGTTAAAAATCGACTCGCCTAAAAAAATGGATTAAAGAGGGTGTGGATTGAAATAAACTCAAACACTAATATTAAGTTTGATTAGTTAAATAGTTGGTGGGTAGGTGGTGTGATTATTAGGAAGGTGAAGAGCACATTCATGTAATAACCAACCAATTAGCTTTCTAATTAAAGCTTGTGACTATTTCTTTGAGCGTTCACATTTCACCTCAGTTAAAGCATGTGTGAATTAGAATGGACAAGTCACACGATGATATGGATGATGTTCTTGTTCATATTGAAGTTTGGGTCCACGAGGGACATATTATATTATGAGTCTATTATTGATTGGTGTGTGATGGTATGTTGCATGCAAATGTTTGTACTTCTTTCAATTACTTTCTTTCATCTTATAATGCTTTCGAAGCTTGGAGCATTAAATGGTGAAAACATCTTTGCCAAAATGCCCTTACAGTGCTGTGTTCGTGACAATGTTCTAATAAAACTCACAGTTCTTGGTAAAACTGAGTCGACCGAGTTTTGAAACTTGTGACAATGTTCTCTGCGATTCAGTTAAACCGAGTTCTCACTCGGTCAACTCAATTAAAGTTGATCATATTTTATTTTATTTTAACATATGCTTTGAATTTGTTCTATAATTTTTGTTTTTGTCTTAACTTATTTAAGTTGTTTGAAAGTACCTTAGTTTACAAAAATATTGTTATTTTTGTCTTTCATGCGAATTATATATATTCAACGAGTTTTGTTGATTTCTCCCGAATTCTCAAAACTCCTTTTTTTTCCTCGTCGAGTTCTCCCCAATCCCGAGGTTTAGAACATTGGTTGATGATATAACACGTATTTTATATCGTCACCGTGACCTGAACTTAACCATCAGAACAAAGATCCAAACACTTGACTACTTGGTTTCAGTTCTTTATTATGATACTGAACATTATTATGAAATTTGAGTTTTAGCATCATTATTGTGTGGATTGATACTCAATAGAACTCCATTTCCATCTTTAATGTTTGGAAACTGTGGTAGGGCTTGCTGGTATTGTGATGAAGCAAGGTGACCCGGCCATTTCGCGATCGGGCCTGAAACTTAGCCCATTTCAGATGGCCCATATTATCTTCCTACTGTTCAAAAGTGCAGAAACAGTCATATTATATTGTTGGTTAAATACTGTTGGTTGATTCTAGCAGGTTGACAATAAACTCAAAGGTGAACCCAACCCTAACCAGCAACATACATATATGACTAAAGGTTAGAGGTTGATTTATTTCCTCCAGCATTACATACACAACATGCTATCATCATCATTATTTCATGTTGAATGCAGAAACAATCATATTATGTTGGGAAAATGACAAAAACCCGATAAAAAAAATACTCATACTTTTTCAGGAGGGTGTTGTGTACTTTGTTAATTGCGAAAAGGCGACGTGAACTTTGATTTTTTTTGTTGAAAATGGATGTATTTGTACATAAATGATGAAATCATTAAGAATTATCTTTTAACTAAAATTTGTATAATCAAACTTTGTAATTTAATTTTTAGTATAATTATTTTTAGATTAAAAATTATTTTATAAAAATCTTAATTCTTAATTTGTGGACAATTTCATTATTTTTGTACAAATACATACATTTTGCACAAAAAATCAAAAATCAAAGCACAGTTTTGTCATTAACAAAGTACGTATAGCACCCTCTTGCGAAAGTGTGGTAGTATACATCATGTTTTGCCATTTTCCCTATTATATTTAAGGGTCAAGCACATTTTCAAAAATCGCTACTAAAGGTTGTGGGTGAAGTGATAGAGATTCATATAAAGCATGAGATCCCTTATTCCAATCTCCATAGTGTCGGTATTGCTATTTTAATTATTGTTGATGAAAAAACAACATTTTCAAAAACTGCTGAACAGATCATCGTATTGGTAGAATACTTCTCCGCCAAAAAAATTCGTACAGTAAGGAGGCGACAAAAGGCCAGCTGGATAAATCATTGCTGCTTCACTAGCTCCTGCGAAATCACCATTCCCCATCAACAAGGTTTCTGACAAGAATGGTTCTGTCCAGAAGCTATCCGATGTTTCCATGAAATCTTCAACCATTGGGTTGGAGTAGAAATCACCATAACATTGCTGTGGAGGGTGAGAAATCGCAGCGTCACGTGTTTCGTTGACTTGAGAATACATATTGTTTGCTTCTGCAACTTGTTCTCCATCTACTTCCCCCTCTTCGTTGCTGATTGATTCGATACACATAGAAAAATCATCATTCGGGTTTGTTTCATTGCTCGTGGTGTGTAGGGAAGAAACATCATTCGAGTTTCTTTCATTGCTTGTCGTGTTTTTGGAGCGTCGGTTCTTTAGATTGGTATGCCAGTAGTTTTTAACTTCGTTGTCTGTTCTTCCAGGTAACTTGGCAGCAATGGCGGACCATCTGTGCACACATCAACCAATCATTAGCATGTTAAGTTTGTCGCATATTTTAAGGTATAATTTTTTCAATCAGGGTTCCTAGAGTCACCTATTTAGGGTTTTCTAATTTGTATTAGTAGTATATGTCCTATTGTTATAATAGTTTAGTAGTATTAGGGTTAGATTTCCTATCCTTATGTATATGAAGGAACCTCCTATCATGTTATGTAGATCAACAATCATCAATAAATCTTGGGATTGACAAATTTAAATTGGGGAAAAATTTATATCTGTACGCTAGACTATGCACGAAAATCATGCCATTCTTAATTTTAGAAGTGCTTGTCAATACCCTAAAATATGGGGGAAATTGTGAGTGATCATCATGTGATCTCGGCTTTAACAATGTTCATTTTGCATTTAATTTTTTTTCAAAACCAACGGACAATTCGGTCATTTAAAAAAAATAGAGTTTATATGACATGATCATCTTTCAAGTTGAAGGGACATTATCTGATCATCTCATTTGAAGTTTAGGATAGTGAGACAATTTTCTGCATAAATTAGGGTAGTGAGTGACATGAACATTTAAAACATGGATTTTCTCCTTTAACAATATCAGTACCTGTTTCCGAGCTCGTCGTGTAATCTGACAATTGTTTTCTCTTCCTCTTTGCTGTAGTTCCCTCTTTTGACGTCCGGCCTCAGATAATTCATCCATCTCAGCCTGCAACTCTTCCCGCACCTCGCCAAACCTTCAACACGAAGACAAAACACAATGTAAGATTCTTTGAACAAGTGAGCGTTTACATTTCCGGGTTTTCTTTAGTTTTTTACCTGCATATTTGGGAAGTTGGCGCCAGTTCCAGTGTCCGAATTTGGTAATATAAGCAGTTAGCTTCTTGTCCTCCTCCGGAGTCCATGTCCCCTTCTTCATTCCGAACTTGTCATAGCCTGGAGTCCTCACCATGATCGTTCTTTCTATTTCTTTGCTTATTAATCTATTTGTTGGTCTCTCTGTACTTTTTAAGTCTTGCCTATTTATAAATACTCTCCAATTCAGGAGTCTCAGAATGTGTTTACACAGCTTTTGGGGTCTGATGATTCTCTTTTTCAGGATATTATTGTCTTCATTTGGGTTGGAGGAATAGGATTGGGTGCTTGGTGTAAACTAGAGTGCCTCCAAGAAGATTCATTTGTGGAAGTCACTATCTTAGTCTCTTATGTGGAGACTCATGATGTAGAAACTTTTAGTATTTTACTATTTGTCTCTAGAGTCTAGACCTAATCATATATAAGAGAAAACACAGGACTTTATGTTATTAGGCTTTCTGTTACTACTTCTTACATCATAATAGCTCTCAAAAGTTACCACTCTATAACATGTTGGAATTTTATCATTTATGTTTCAGTTTCTATGTGAATTGGATTTTAATATTCTATTTGAGTTTGGTATATTTTGATCATGCCAAAAAAAATATTTGTTTTAGGTAGATCATATTTTAATTTGATATGAGAGTTTGATATATTCAGATCTACTTGTTATATCATTTCTCTCGATCTGATATGCATAACACTTGAAAAATGTGTGGGTGTGGTTTTTCTTTGTTGGCATGATTTGATGCGAAGGGCTTCGACAAAAAAGATGGCTCAGAAGTAAACTTTATAGCATCTTGTGGCCTACAACTATTGGTTCAACGGTTAATTATCTCAACTAATGGTGGCTTTTGAAGCTTGATAGACAAGCTTCGACAACACATGATCCATGTGGTGCTTGAGTCAACACTATTGGTTCATGTACGAGGAAGGATCGTAAAGCTCCTATGTGTGAAAATGGAGCCACCCAAATAACTTACTTAATATGAACAAAACACTTCATACTCTTGGGAAAATTTCATATAATATATCTTAATTATGGCTGAATTTCACTTAACCCCTTAACTTGTGGAGTTCCTTAAGTTTGAAAAAGTTTCATTTTACCATTTTTCGTTAATTTTTTTGTGAAATGACGAAAATACTATTGTATTAGAAAATTTAAAAAATAAAATAAAAATGATTTTGAACTTTTTTATAATGTTTTCCTTGTAGAAAATAAAGAATAAAATTATGTTAGCAGTAAAAAAATTTCTTATAAAAAATAATTTTTAAACGCCATTTTTTATTTTTATAAAAAAATTAATACTAATATATTGTTTTTATTCTTTGTTTTTGTAAAAGAAAATAAGAAAATAAAATTTCGAAATCATTTTTTTTTTAATTTTTTTAATGCAAGGGTATTTTAATAATTTCACAAAAAAATTAACCAAATTTTTAGAAAAGTTAACTGAAAAGAGTAAAGTGAAACTTTTTCAAGTTTAAGGGACTTCGCAATTTGATTTTAAAGTTAATGGGTTAGGTGAAATTCGGCCATAATTAAAATGGGTTATTTGAAATTCTCCCAAAATTGTATTACAATATATTATTTGTAATATATATTTCATTAAATATTTATTTAAAAGTATTGTTTGAATATATTGGGGACGGAGTGGGGATATTTCGCAGCAAAATAATATTTTGATTGTTGTTATTAAACTTACATCACCAACACTCATCTTTGATATGTGGCAGAATTTTTTTAGTTATTTATCGTTGATAAAAACATAACAAAAAGATGTTTTCATCACACGTGTGAACGTAGACTTGTTAATCATTATATTTAGATTTTGAAATGATATGGTTGCATACACTAATATTTTAGAAAAAATTATCATAATTAGAAAACCCCCCATTGACGTATTTTTTTATCAGCAAAAAGAAAATAAACTGTTAAAAGAGAAAATGGAAGTTAAAGAAAAAAAATTATGTTTTCCAAAAAAAAAGATATATTTTTCAATATTCTTTTAATTCAATTCAGTTTCATTTAATATTTTTATTTAATTTTTCTATTGCCTATTTATTAAAAATGTTTTATTTTCCTTCTATCAATCAAGTCTCTAATACTCTAGTATTGATAATAGAAGCGGTCTGTCCCTAACGTGTTTAGGGTTTCGTCTCATTTGGTCTTGGCGAGGTCTGCGTCGGCTTGCCGTCTGTGCATTTCTGCAGTGGAAGATCGGAGTGAGAGGTCGCGAGTGAAGACTGTCTTCCCTACTGGTGTAGGGTTTTGTCATGCGATTCGTTTCGACAGTGGGTTTGATTGTTTTGGGTCAATCAATTAAGTTCGGTGGTCAGGGGCTGGTCAGGATCGGGGGCCGGTCAGGGGCCGGTCATGGGTTTGGCGATGGTATAGTTGGGAGGGTATTATTTCGATATCATCTGCGAGGGGAGACGGGTCCGGGAGGGGGTCATTGGTGGCTGGGCAGAGAAAATCAGGCGATTAGGTTGTTGCGGGATTGAGGGCAGGCAGATGCGGGAGGGGCTCGTCGGTGGTAAGGTAGGAAAATTTTGGTGATTTGATTTCTGGGGCTTTGGTTGGATGATATGGCTCAGTATTGGGAGTGATCAGGAGTCCTCTAGCGTCGATAGGCAGATTTATGTAAACATATCGAACTAGGGGGTCTTGGTTTTCTTAAGCTTCAATACAAATTTATTTGGGGTTGTGCACTAGGGACTTGCTCTAAGTGTTTTTGGGGTGATTCTTGTAACGAATTGGCGGAGAGTCTCAACCCATTCGAGGTAGAGGCGGCGAGTTTGCAAGAGACATTTCGTTGCGCTATTAGTTATTATACTCGTCGTTCTCGGGGTGGTTCTTGTAATGGATTTGTGGAGAGTCTCAACCCATTCGAGGTGAGGTTACAAGAGACATGTCGTTGCGCTATCTTTTATTTTGCTTGTCATTCTCGGGGTGGATCTTGTAATGAATTTGCGGAGAGTCTCAAACCATTCGAGGTGGAGGTCGCGAGATTGCAAGAGGCATGTCGTTGCGCTATCCCTTACTTTGCTAGTTTGTTTTGTAATTCCACGGCTCGTGACTTAACCAAGTATGTTTTAACTAACAGTAGCTGAGATTATGGTGCGGAGTCTATCGCGTTAGTTTGCTTTATAATTTAATAAATATGTCAACATTTTTCCCAAAAAAAATCAATTTAATTTATATAAAATATTACTGTATCACTTTTAAATTTATTAAATAATTTAAGACGTAGAATCAAACGTTTCTTGCTTCATTCAACGTACTAATCATATACGTCATGTTCCTGCCATTTAAAGCAAACTATGTCCATTTCTCATAATTTCCTAAATAGTAAATGAGAACATAAATTAGAAAGTAAATAGGTTAAGTTAAGATTCTCCATGTGAATGAAGCATCGATTATAGATTAATGCAGAAGAAGGTTTTGGGATCACCATACAAGGAATTATGTGGTCCTAAATTGGTCAATCTTCTTCATTTCTCACTCTTTTTTGACTATTCTACACAGAAGCCAATAATTATCAGAAGCATCTTTTCTCTTTGTGGCGGCTTTAACCGAGCCCAACACTACTTTCAACTTCATAGGCCCTTCTTCAACATGCAGAGCCCATTGGGCCCTCTAATCCTTACACTGTTAAAAATTAAAACTAAACTTCCTCATGAGAAAAAAATGAAAATAGATTTACCTGGTTTGCAGCTAATGTATTAATGAGAAAGATTTTGAAAATTAATAAGTAGTTTAAAGTTCAAATTACAAACGAAAAAATAGCTTTACAATGTTTTTTTTAAGGCGAACCAAACATTCATTTAATATTAACACGGAAGGGACAAAACACACATTCAAAGATCGAGCATCAGCAAGTATAGTTTACAACGAAGTCGTAGAAAACAGCCTAAACAGCACCCTATCTCTCTGGAAACACCAGAAACCGGACCGACCATTGACCGTCCACCCATACACTAACAGACAATATAGACAACCCTATCTCTCTGGAAACACCAGAAACCGGACCGACCATTGACCGTCCACCCATACACTAACAGACAATATAGACAGTTGTTAGACGTATGACTCCCAAAGACCCGGTCTAGAGATGCTAGAAATTGTAGAGAATTGGTTTTCAAGCAAAACGGTTGAGCCAAATTGGTTTGGACCGAAAGACCGTCGTCCCAAACTGGATGAACAGGGCCAGGGTGGGCCAAAATGACACCGACAAGTCCCTGGCCGCCGGCGAGCAGAAACCTGCCGGCGTTAGCCCTCGATGCTCCGGCAAGACTCACCCGCCCATAACCCACTGACCGTTGCAACCCACTGGAAAACACCGCCCGCAACGAGCCGGAGCCACACCACTACCGCGAGTTGCAACCCTCTACTGACGCCGCCGGGAAGCCCCATCCCACCACCGCCACCACCTACGCATACCCTTCCAGCCCACCCGAGCCTCCTCCGTCGCAGTCAACCACCCAGCCCAGCCCGGGCCTCCTCCGACGGCGACAAGCAAGGCCAGATCTGACCAAAAACTGATCTGGTTCCAACCCGAGCCTCCCTCCCTCCATCCACAATCCACCCAACTCCTGCCTCAGCAACCTCGCTTCATTGCTACCTGTCAACTAGATTAAGGATGGTTGTCGGCGCGCCAAAACCGGAGACCGGCTGCGTCGCCGACGACCCTACATACATGCTCAATTACCCGCCGGGCATGGATATTTCACAATATCTGTTACCCAACATGACCCAATATTAATTAATTAATTTTTTCATAAAAATGTATTTGTAAATTTATCATTTTTAATAAATATTATATTCTTAATAAATAATTATGTCTATTTTCAAAGCGGAGGAACTGATGGTGGCGAGGATTTCTGATTCCTCCTCGATCTCTTCGCCAAAATGCTCTCGGAAGACCCAGAAATTGTTGTCGTCGTCGAGTATGATCTCAGGGCTATGAAGCATCAAGACCCAGCCTCACCATATTGGCTCCTCGCCGGAGAAACACCAAAGAAACACATCACCAATGATGGAGATAGATCAGTCGAACCGGTCCAATTGTCTAGACCAGATTTTAATTTTAGTTTATCATCAGTTTGAGCCAAACTAGGCTGAATTGATTTCAAATCAATTCAGGGATATTTTTGTCTTTTTTTTAAATAAAAATTAAATTTTTCATCCAAATTCTAATGGTGTTAGTATAGTGTAAAAAAACTAACATAAGATTAATTTTTTTTATAATCACGATAGTTAAGTGTAAAACCTTCCACCATAATATGGATAAATTGTATTGAACTCTAAAATTAACAAAGATAGTGACCTATTGACCCTATCATATATTAATGGGTCTGAACTTGGAAGTACTCGTATGTCTTGCTATTGCAAGTACTCGGGGAGGATTTCTGATTCCTCCCCGATCTCTTTGCCGAAGTGCTTTCGGAGGACTCAGAAATCGTTGTCGTCGTCTAGTGTGACCTCAATGCTAAGAAGCAGCGCGACCCAACCTCACTGCAGTGGCTCCTTGCCGGACATTGGCTTTCTCGTCGTAGAAACACAGCACCAATGAAGAAGGAGATAGACCGGTCGAACCGGTTCAATTGCCCATACCAGATTCTAGTTTTAGTTTATTATCGGTCCGAGTCAAACCAGACTGAATTGATTTCAAATCGATTCAGATATATTTTTGCCTTAAAAAAAAGTAGGTTTTTCGTCCAAATTCTAATAGCCTTAGAGCATATAGTAAAATATAAAACCGTACACAATATGGATAAATTATTGTATTTAACTCTAAAATTAACAAAGATAACTTGGAAGTACTCGTATGTCTGGCTATTGCAAGTACTCGCCGGCCTGCACAATCCAAAATCCTCGTACGAGCCGAAAAACAGCATATTATTAACATCATCAATCACCACAACACAAAAATCGCCTCTCGATCCGGTCCCAAATCAACCACTAATGAAGGACGCTTCAAGAAACAAGTTCATGCTCTGTTTTCGCCCCGTCGACGCCGCCGGAGACCGCTCCGTCAGGTACATCGCCGCCAGAAACGACGGCGGCGCCGCCAAATCAACCAACGCGTGCTCCGCCGGGCCGGTCCAATGTGCCCGGAAACGGTCTCTTTCTCGGGTTCTGTACCATAGTATATGGGTACGTTCCATTTCTTCTCTCGATCAATCAAGCTCCTCTTCGATTCGGGTTTTATCGATCCGATCGAGATTTTGATTTTTACAGGGCAAACGTGCTCGTGACAAGAAGGGTTCGAGATCGTCAACGCGAACCGGCTCGTTGACCAGGGAGGAGTCGTTAACATCATCGTCGTCTTCGTACGCCAGTAGCAGTGACGATAACAAAACAGAGGATCTTGGAAATCAAGAAACCAAACCAAACCCAGTTTCAGAATCAAGAACAGGCACGAACCGGAGTCACGTCAATTCCGGAGCGTTGCTGTTTCTGATAAGCCTCGCGACCACCATCCTGTGGGGAAGGCTCCTTGCGATACTCTTCACTTCAATTTGGGTTTATTTCCTAACCCTCTCCAAAGGCGTCTCCGGCGACCGGAGCAATGACTCGCCGGCGGCGGCGACGAGGTCGAAGAGGACGAGGTCGCCTGAGAGGTACAGCAGGAAAAGGGTTATAATGGAAGGGCTGCTTGATAGGAACCACCGCAGATCAGAAATTCAGAGGATTTAAATGAAGATTGATCGGTGTTTATGTTTGGTGATAACAGAGCATGCTCTGTTTATATTTCTTTTATTTGACCATGTATACTTGCTTCAAGAAAATTCAAAGATGTGGAAATTAGGTTTTATATACTAATTCTTGTGTTTAATTCTTTTCCTCAGATAAAGATGATACATCGTGATGGTATGATCTCATATGTAACCTTCATTCAGAAGGAACAGTTCTTGATCATGTAATGTAACCAAATTTCATGTTGATATGAATGATTTATAATTTTAATAATAAATTTGAGATTTCATTTATTCAGGTTGAGTTTTAGTTGAGTTTGAACTTCTGTTATGATATTAGAGGTTGTTTATCTTTTACCTGCATCTTGTTCACCTAAAGCGTAAGCAAAATGTGGATCTTCCTAATTTGGCATGTGCATGTGAGATGAGATATATGAGTAATACACTTAAAAGATATAGATCAACTCACTCGTTTGAATAACAAGGTCAAGTTTTCACTTATTACATTGAGCATTTAGGTAAGTTGGACTTCTATGATAATGTTAGAGATTGATTGTCTTCTACATGCACCTCCGCTCGCCAAAGACTCATCTCGCTGTTCCACGTACATAATCTTACAAAAGGTTGATCCTCTTAACCCGACATGCACATGAGAGCGAGTATTCAAATATCACATATAAAAAATGTGAACCCAATAATCAATTTGAATAACATATCATCTTCAACTCTTAGACCAATGAATTGTGTAATAAGTTCTCTGTTAAAAAATTAGAGTACATGGCTCTTGGGGGCAAAGAAAATAAGATCAGACTTATTATTGTCTCTTCAATTGATGAGCCCATGAATTTTATAACTAATAAGAATGATCAATTTATATTAAAATTGACATGTGTATCAAGATTTAAAGTCAATATATTATTTATAGAAAAGTGAGCATTTCTGGTACCATTCTGCATCTTTAGTAAGATCTGATGTAAATATTTTTAGTTTTTTTTGCCAAATTTGTTTTGTTTTGTGAAATTAAAATTTAATTGAACGGATGTGTTTGATCTTAGTTGTGCATGGAAATGCATGCTAGTTGGTTTGAAGCAGTGTGCACATTTGTTGAGTTTTATGAATTCAATAAAATAATTAATTTTTATACTACAAATTCAACCAACAAGCTGGAATAGCTCAGTTGGTTAGAGCGTGTGGCTGTTAACCACAAGGTCGGAGGAGGTGTACCTTGAGAAACGACCAATGAGAGATATCAAAAGAAAATTTGGTTATTGTTTGTGGTAGAAAGACAAACTTTTTACAGAAGAGTATTGATGTAGCTATTGACTCCATTGATGCCAAAGATTTGAGCATATGAGGGAGAAAAAAATAGTGTTAGCTTGAAAAAAAATTTAGAGCTTAAAGAACGTGGAAATTAATTAGTTTATGTGCATAAATGTGTTTGAAAAACATAAGCATGTAAATTTTATAAAATCCGTGAAGTCTTTCAAGAGTGAAAAACTAAGTATAGTGCATCAAGATGTGCATAAGCTCACAAAGATTTTCTTGGTAAAAGGAAGTGAAGTAAGAAAATCTAATAAAGTTTGAATAAGAAAATCGAATAAAGTTTGAAGGCCATCTAAACGATGCTCTGCATTACTAGATTATTTGTTGACGATAGAGAGTGATGAATATTGTTATCACACAAAGTGATTTCATGTGGATGATTCAGTTAAGTAGGGGTTAACTCTTAATGAAGAGACGAAATATATTAAGAATATAAACCTAATATGTTAGTTGAGAAATAATAAGTTGAATGGTTTGAAACAATCAGTTGAGAATGCAAACTTAGCACACAACTTGAGAAATAGTTTGTGCGATTTGAAAAAATCATTTGGGAATGAAAGTATGATTTGCAAGTTGAGAAATAGTTTATATGGTTTTAAGTAAGCACCTATAAAGTGGTACTTGAAGAAAATTCTCGAGTCAAAGAATTGTGAACATATATTCATAAAGTGGTTACAACTGATGAGTTGAATATATATGCCGAGTTTTAGTTAGACTTCATGGTTAGTTGATGAGGAATGGCCACACTCAATCAGAAGTTTATTGAGGATATAATTGAGGTGTTGATGGAGTTACATGCTTGGGGGTAAAGGGGTTCATGGTCAAATATCCAACTAAGAGATTGTTGGGTTGCGGAGATTTTCTATTTAAATTTAGGGTAGTCAGAATATTCTTAGAAGATTGGGAAAGAAATATAGAAAACGGTCTCCTATTGTACAGTAATTATAAAACCTAGGCTCTTTCTATTCTTCCATTACCATCATCTATAAATACATCTAATCGTAAACTTTAAGTAACTCATAATTGCACAATAACGTAAATTTTTTGTTCATGTCTGGTTGTTCTTTATCTCTGTTGTTATTTCGTTTTTAGACATTGTTCCACGTTGTTATATGTTTCGTCTTAGTAAGACTATTTTCTCCAACGAGCGGTATTGAAGAATGTGAAATTTATTTCAGTGTTTACATATTATATTTACTCTTTCATTTTTTTCAACACAAAGATAGTATTTTATCTGCAATAATTATAACTACGAGAATTGAAAGTTAATATAAAATCCTTTTTTTTTATGATTGATCGGGAGGAAGAGGAACGTGATACAAACAAGTTATTGGTTTATGTGTTTTTGTGGTTGCTGTGTTTTTTTCTTCACATTTTGGGTGATCATACTCCGTTGTTGATATTTCTTTTGTTATTTTAGTTGACTATGGATTTGGTTCACCAAAATTAAAAAATGTATGTAAATGATGCATTATATAATAATTGTTGGTTTAAATTCTTTTTCTCATACAAAGATGATATCATGACACTGTGATCATATGTAACCTTAAGCCAAATGAAACCGTTACAATAACGGTTAACAAACTTAAGTTCTTGCGATCTTTTGTTTTTCATGTTAAAGTTTTCAGAATAACACATTTAAAAGATGTTAATCAGTTTAACAGTTTGAATAACAAATCTAAACTTTTACTTATTAATTTGAAATTTTAAGTAGGTCGAGTTTAGTTATGGTATTAGAAATTATTTGACTTTTATTTGCACCCCGCGAGCTAAATGTCGATCTTGTTGTTCCACGCAGAAAGTCCCACACAATATGGGTCCTCTTTGTTCACACCTCACAAGTTTTTTATTAGAAAATAGTGTGTACAATTTTTCGGAAAAAGAAAACAAGAGCTATAGTTATTGATTTTTATATGGAGTTGTTGCTCAGCTCGTGAGTTCTGGAATCAATAACAACAATCATTTAGTATTTAAAGTTAACAAATGTATTATTCGTACACAAGTGTGCATTGTTTCTCATTCGACCAACTTATTCTGTTACTATCCGTCAACTTTGGTAAGATCTAATTTTTATTTTTCCTAACTTGTTTTGTTTGGGCAACTTAGAAGCTAATTGATCAACCGTTGTTTCATGCACCAAACTGTGGTTCAAAACCGGTTCTGGTTTCACTGTAAAACCAGCCAAATCTTCTGGCCGGTAAATTATTGGGTTTCATATCATGTCGATCCGGGTTCAGTTCATGGAATCAATAACCAAACTGACCAATTCCATTTTCAATTTCAGCTTCTGATTTCAGTTAGCCAGTTTTGGGCACCCCTAAGTTCATGCAATAAATTTTAGCTTCCCAATGTTCATGCTATAACCAAGTGATGACCTCACTTTCTCAACAAGAATTGATGGATTGTGACAACACTACCTTAAATACAATCAAGAGTTTGCACCATGTAAAGTCCAACATTGATTCATTCATACATAAAATTAAGGTTATAATACAGAACTAGATAGCACTCATATGAACAACATTCTATCAGGTAGACTTATACATAAACATCTCGCAAAAGCTATGACTCTGTTGGGTTCTCATTAAATGTGAAAACCCAATTGCCAGAATCCAAAACACAGCAATCTGTTTGGGGTTCTAATTTACCTTGACAATATTTACATTTTATATTTACTTTTACCTTTCTTCCAAGGCAAGTAACTCCCATAATCAAGCACAATAACCATATTTAAATGACCAGGAGAAAAAAATCAGAGACCCTTCAACATCATTTCAAAACCTTTTCAAAGGTCAAGACAGTAGTGTAAGTTGAGAAACAACACTAACAAGACTCAAATCCACAAAACTGCATTCAAAGCAAACAGATGAATCACAGATCCAAAACACAGCAATAAGGTTACTTAAAGAAAAAAAAGGTGATAAAAACAGAAAAAAGGTTGCACAGCAAAACACAACACTCCTATTGCTCCTAACCAAATATAAATGTCTTCATCATCAACAAACCAGAGACTGTAAAAAGACTCTCAATGAGCTGCCAGGGTTCCCTCACTCCGACTCCTGCGAATCGCCAGCTCCGCCTTCAAGTTCTGAATCTTGCTGTTCAAGTCAATGTAGTTGTTTGGCCTCGCCATTGCTTTTGTCCCAGTCGGGTTCGGGGGGAGGCGCCCGTGCCCTCCATGCCTCGTCGGCCTAGATGGTTTCGGGGAGAGCTGACCCCTGCGACCATGCGCTGAGGCGGCGGCTAGCTTGTTGAGGGAACCATGGCTGCTCTTCCTAGACCCCTTGGACAGCCCGCGGTCATGTTGGTGAGCGCTCGAGCCTAAACGGACTGACCTCTCCGCAGTGTTGTCCTTGAGAGCGTTCACTTTAGTAGGCTGCCGGTTATAGTACACTAGATTCGGGAGAAGGCTTTGGAGATTCTTCTTCAGCTGCTCGTCCCCGACGTTCTTCTGGGCCGGGTTCCCCTCCAGGCTGATGGCCTGCAAGGAGTTGTAGTTCGCTGCAAGCTGCCCGAGACACTTTGCTGTCGGGATCTTATTGAATTGCAGATCAAGAATAGTCAGTTTTAAGAGTCGGTGAAGGCCTTCTACCTCACTGATCTTGTTCCCGGCCAGATACAACTCCTTCAGAGAGGAACAAGAGGCCAGGCCTTCATACCGGTTAAAATAGAGTAAATCAGGAGGATACTTTTAAATTCAACTCACTACGGTTTTGAGGGGACGGTTAGAATAAAGGGAAAATGGCAAAAACGTGTTGTATATACTATCACAGTTTTGCAAGAGGGTGATGCGTACTTTGATAATGGAAAAAAGACATGGTGAACTTTGATTTTTTTGTGCAAAATGTGTGTATTTATACAAAAATAACAAAATTGCCCTTAAAATTAAAAATTATTTTTTAAAATAAATATTTTTAAAAGTTTTTCTGAAAATATTTTTAACTAAAACTTGCATAATCAAATTATGTAATTTAATTTTTTAGTTAAAATTATATATAAAAATCTTAATTCTTAATCCCACGGGCAATTTGGTCATTTTTGTACAAATATACACACTTTGCACAAAAAATCAAAGTTCACAACATTTTTTGCCATTATCAGAGTAGCAGCACACTATTGCAAAACTGTGGTAGTATACAACACTATTTTGCCATTTTCCCTTGAATAACCAAGAAATATAGTTTAAGCATGTTGGTTTAAGTTTCTGAATGCTTTCCTGTTTTGATTTGGTCTATTCCATGTATAAAGAGCTCTCAAATGTTGTAATTCACAGATCAAAAATATCAATAGCATTTCTCTATACCCTAATTCTAACAAACTTTAAAAGAGGCTATTTCAAATGAAAGATACGGATCAAGAATATCAAACCTCAAAAAAATTCATTCTTCTAAGAAAATAATCTACATGACATACCGTGTCCAATTCTGAAAATCTTATTGTAGCTCAAGTCCAGTACGCGTAGGCGTGTGAGTTCACGTAAACCTTCGATGGTGGAAATATAGTTTTTTGAAAGATTCAGCATGTGAAGTCCTCTTGGAAGAGCACCAGCCGTTATCCTCACTGCAATGAGATTATGAACCAAGAAATAAAGATAAGACACTTCAATAAAATCTAGACTACACGATTAAGGCCAAGACGCAAACCTATGGCATTTCCTGATAGATTCAGTACCCTCAAGCTCGTTAATGCGCTGAGAAATGGTATCACGACCAAGCCATGATTCGCCAACCGAGCAGTGGTGCTTGAAGCACTCAGAGAAGAGATGTATCTCTTAGCAGCTTCCATACCAGGAGTGACTTTACCATCCACGTTTGTATCGGTGGAACTAATAGGGGCAGCGGGTTCTCTCTTCACTTGCTCGTCAGAATCATCCAATTCGCCCGTCTCCTCTACAGGGTCGCAATACTGAAGATCAGTAACCCACTCCTCGATGCGCTTGATCTTAAAATCCTTGTTTGGCACCTGTTCCCAATGGGGAACCGATGACTCTCCCGTGATGATTTTCACAGGGCTGACCTCGTCCGCAACTGGCATCACCCAGTCTTTTGCAGAACCGGCGTAATTGTAAGAATCATAGCAATCGTCAACAGAATTCTCAACAGTGTTTTTCTCGGCTCTCCATATGTTATCATCTTTTGTTACTTCTGGCATTACCCGTTTCCCATCTTTGAAAGGTGAACTCTCTCTCCGTCGTGTCCCCAAAACGTGCAGGTCCTCAGATGACCTTGATCGAGGTGCCACATATTTACATGCTTCGGAAGTGGGTGATGAGCTGATATTAGGCAAAGAAGATGATTTCACGAGAGCACGTGAGGGAGAAGGCATGCGATCGCCATAGGCACCGCCACCATATTCACCAGATAACACGGTATCTGAATTTTCAGGGCCTTCTTTTTCGTGATGTGCTAGCTCTTCAATTAGGAAGATTGATTCATTGTTTAGAGGACCGGAGCTTACTTGAAAAGACCCTGAAGTTGGATTCTTAACACATCGATTGGATAAACTTACTTCTACAAATTTGCCACCATCTCGTGGTGCCAGTTCATTGTTGTAGGAACCGTCACAAGAAAATCCTTCCTCTGTCTCGTCCTCCATGTCATCAACAGAAACCTTACCGTGCATGTAAAGTGCACTTCCTAGGGATTGGCTTTTCTTGAGATTTCCAAGCAGACGGACCTTCAAATCACTCTCTATTCTTAATTTCATCTTCATTTCCTCCGAAGGATAAGCTATCTGGTTTTGGGCATTGATGTTGATTAGCGATTCCTTGCCTCCTTCCGTCTTCATAATTTTTTGGTCTGCACTTTCGGGTTTAGGTGACTCCTTTTGGGGCTCTGTAGGGGGTTGACCTGTTTTCTGGTTAAAACAATATATCCAGTTAAAAAGTTATTTAAAAAACGAATTAAATAGGATTCAAATTTCAGTTACACTTACCTTTGATTTGTGGTTATGGATATGGGCGTTGAAGCATGAAAACTTAACCATTTGTAAGACTGAAAAGAGCTACATCCAAAAC
>JAYMTP010001758.1:0-22381 GCA_036897365.1 Geranium brycei
CAACAGTACCACCAAGAACTGGTTATTGATGTGTTAAACCCGAGATCCAACAACTGTACCTTAGCAACACTGCCAAAACCTGACTATGGAATCTTTGGTATGAGAACTATCAAGTGTGTCTCACTAGCATCACCATAAACTTGCTATGGAATCTCAATCACATGTCATAGAGATGACAATTAAGACTCATGATTTTGTTCACCCACTAGTGATATTTTTCGGATCTCACATAATCCAGAGAAGTCACTCTTTTTTTTTTTCAAAATTTGTTTAACCACATTATGCTTGATTCGAACATGTCTTCTCTTTAGACAATATTCGTAAAACATAAATGGCTGCATGTGAATCATAATTTATAAAGACTGACACAACAATCGTCTCCATACCAGCACATATGCTAACATGTTATTCTATCAATACATTTATTGTGTTCTCATCATTAAAGAATAATACTCATATATCATAGTAGAGCGAGATATGCAAGTCGAATTGAAAGAATTCTCTCACCTCGCACCTCTTTCCATAGTATGGGCATAATTGGCTAATCAAGCTGACTTCATCAAACTTGAAACTCAAACTACATCACATAATTCTTTCAACACATTAAGAAAAGACAATTTAATTATCTTGTTGAAGTATTTGATCAAACCATGAAGAACATTTTAATAAACATTATTAAGATAATAACCAATGAGCACGCATTCAAGGATTTTAGGTCCAATATCATTTCTCTTAGGGTCAGTTAATTCCTAATCTAGAAAAACACCCGCACATTTTGAAAAAATCTTAAGTTAAAGAGTATAACCCTCACATTTCAATAATAATGCTTGAATAATTTAGCTTTGGGGCAATTTAACATTAACATTAAGCAGTAGGAATACACCTGCTTAACACTGCTTTGTATGAAATTCGCACAATAATTAATTGACATTTGAGTAATTAATAAACATGAATTTCAAAGACAAAATCATCGTTTGAAATTAATTGTCTTCAATCATCTTAGAAAATAAATTTCTCTATATGAAGCAATTATATTCATAAAGTAGTACATGAAAAATGTATAATTAATTACTTGTGTAGTAGGAGTGTTCACAAGTTTTCAATTTGTAATTGCAATTTTTATATTACATAGGCTCAACCGACTTCATACATGCAGTAAAATATTGTTATTATCACACATAATGTCGTTGAGGTTTATGACCATGTGCCGCAACATTAGCATATTGGGATCCAATACCAAAGTCGGGATTGTTTTTGCCAGAGCTTGTTAATACAAAATATCTAAGTATGGAATCCACTAAATTCTTTCGAAGCCATAGATATTTATGTTTTGGGTGTTGGTAGTTGTGAATGACATATGTAATTTGTTGGGTTTATGCATTTATTTACAGTCAGAGACACAACATAAATCACAAAAACTGTCATCAACATAATACAGGGGTAAATAATTAATTTCATTAAAATAATAAAACAGAGATGTTTCATCACCGGAGATGGAAGCGCGATTCGAATTGAGATGACATTGGTCGTCGATGTTTTTAGGCGTCTTTTTGTGATTAGTCTGCCAGCTAGCCTTTGGGCACGTATAGTACATCCCTGGCAATGCATTGATAGAGGCAAAGGGTATAGGGTTTTGACTATGCCAAAGGATGTATAAATATATAAGTTTGGTCAAAGTTCTCAAGATTTTGGAACAATTGCTGGCTAGTCTAATCAATCAAGCTTCTAGCCTCTATCCTAGATTGTTGTTTCCTCGTTATTTCGATTTCGATCGTTCATGGAAGAGGCTAGGAATAGGGGCGGCTCTTGCGTTTTCGGGGGCTTAAACGAAAATTCATATTATACCTTAAATTTATAAAAAGCACTCTAATTTTTTTTATTAATAGAGTAAAAATAGATAAATCTAAAACAATAAACTATATATAATATATCATACATTACAATGTCAATGTCATATTCTTCTTATTCTTCGTCATTTTATAATCATCCAATTGTTTTTTACAGTCATCCAGTTATATTAAAACTTTAATCTACCAGAAACATCTCTTATTATATACTTGTATATTTTTAGGGCTTTTTTTGGTTAGGGGTCTTAATTGGTGGTTTCACTCACTTAATGGTAGAGACGCACATGGCTAGGAATAGGGTTAGGTATATATAAACCTAACATAAACTACTGTTGTTAGCACGTATTTTTTTGTTGACGGGTTTGGTTAGAATGCTTGTTATGTTGGTAAAATATTTAGTTGTTAATTTATATTTATATAAAATAACATTTATGTCTGGTTAGTTACTAAAAGTAATTAAATTTATATTTTGAAAATGAAACAAGTGGCATGCCGAAATCTTTATTAACTATTTAACAAGGAAAAATTGCAAAAAAAAAGTGCTATATTGTATGATATTTTTGCAAGAAGATGTCCTTTTTGCAAAATGTGTTTCTCATAAAATGATGCAATTTTCCCTAAAATTAAGTATTACTTTTTAATTATATATTTTTAAAAGTTTTTCTATTTTTATCTTCTAACTAAAACTTGTATAATTCAATTTTTAGTTAAAAATTATTTTTTGTAATTATGTTATGAAAAAATAAATCTTAATTTCAACAGCAATTTCGTCATTTTATAAAAATGAACATTTTGCAAAAATGATTTGTTTTGGATGACTAGAATAGAATAGTAATTGCATTGAAAATGGTATGCGTGATTTGTAGGGTAAGAACATTTGTAAATGTCTCTCTTTTCCATTTGTAATTAGTCATTTGATTTTCTTTATTGAATAAAAGTTATTGGGTGTTTATTTTCTTACAGTTGGTCGTATCATGTTTAATATTCGTGGCTTGAATATTGAACATTACCATGGAAACAATTGCACAAATGGTACCTCAGCTCATTAATCTACTAGCTAGGGCAGATAGGATAGAGGATGTGCATCAAGGAAACACTACAATGGTTTATGTCCGACCAGCTAGGGGTCAAGGTGTTCAGTTTTTAGATGTTCATTACAAGTTCTCAATTCATAACTGTGGAGCATATGAGAAGCTTCATGTTGTTCTGCGCATGACCACAAATAACATGTATGTTCGGGGCTTCAAAAATGGAATCAAAATAGAGCATTTCTGGGAATTTAGAGAGAAAGGAGGCAACTCGGGAGCACTCATTCCCCACTCTCGCACGCTTCCTTGTAACTCGTCGTATACTGGCACGGAGAGTTTGAGCACTAAAACTGATTGGTATAGGTTTGAGTTGAAGATGTGTTTGGACTGGACAATTGAATGTTTGATGACACTGGAAAAATACAACCATCAGTCGAATGAGCTACAAATGGAGAAGGCTCTCATGTACATGATATAGTTGACAGCCGATGTGACAAGATTTGTTATGGCCAAAGAGCATGTTTGTGGCAATGGTGGAATAAATCGTCTGCCACAAAACTTGAAGAAACATTAGTTGAAAAACAAACTTCATGGAAACGACTTTCACCAGAGCTACAGAGGCTAGGAGGACATCACAGCCATGCCACTCCATAAGGCTACTTGGTTGGGTGTCTGTGGCAGAGGAGTAGCAAGATGTGATTTGACACCCACGCGCTATTGGGTTGGCAAATCTTAGGGATTATTCCCTTGAGATCCGCAATACTCAATCTCAAAGCTTCTTTGTGCTTCTTTAATATTTCACAAAAAATATTATTCTAGCCATGGTTTCTCGGGTTTTTGGTGTTGCTAGGCAATCCTCCCATAGGTCGAGGGGCATTAGAGATAGCCAATTGGCATTCAATATTTTGTACTGTGACCGCTAAATTTGCACCTCTTGGGACATCCTTCCGATCATAGCATCAGTTGAGCTAGCCCTCTCCGCTAGAGTCTTGTTCGTTACTTCTTGAGCCTTACTAAAAGAGGCTAGAGCTTCTTCCAATGACAACTCTTCAGATGATTGAGGGGCTTGATTATGGGTAGATCTCTCAAAACTGGGAGGTCGAGATGATTCATTGTAATTTTCCTGATTTTGGTTCACTTGGATTTCTTGGAAACTGCCTCGGTTGTGACCAAAGTTTCTTTGATTGTTGGTGACAGGTTGTCTTGTACTTTCCATTTGATTTCCATAAAGACCAGATCTTCCAGCATTTCCTTGCCCATTACCATAGATTCATCGGTTGTTGTTGTATCTACTACCTTGACTTCCATAATTACCACGGTTGTGGCTTCCTTGGTTCCCATAATGGACATTCCCCGGTTGGCTATTTCCTTGACCCAATGATGAAGCTAAATTGGTGATGATTGAGTATTTGGTCGTTAACGTAAGCGACACCCCGAGCATTGACTTCACAATTATAATACTCGTGCGTTTGATCCGAACATATCTCACAAGGATTATGACTTTGTTCTTCTCCTTTCGCGACCGTGCCCACATTCTTCATAAAATTCATCATCTCATCGAACTTAGTAGTCAACATATCCGAGATGGCCTCATTTTCATTCACTTGAGCCAATTGGTGAGGATTGTTCCTCCTCTTCGAGGGCCATTGGTGGGTATTATTGGCACATTTTTCAATTATAACGTTGATCAAGTCCGGATGAAGATCCAAGAGCGCTCCATGGCCCGCGACATTCAATACCATTTGCGAGGAAGGAGTTAGATGGTTGACGAACGTCTCGTAGAGTTGCGGTGAAGGAATGACATGGTTATAGAATCTCCTTAAGAGGCTCTTAAACCGCTGTCATACTTCATGAAGGATTTCCATATCGAATTGATGGAACCTATATATGTTGTCCCTTAACCCGGCGGTCTTTCTTCGAGGAAGTACTGCCCCTAAAATGACTTTTGTAGGGTTGGTCAATCCTCCGTTTCTTCGGCATCAATGTAAAATACCATTCCACCGCTCTACCGGCTAGAGAAAATTGAAACAACCAGAAACTCACCACATCCATCGGCTATCCTCCTCCAATATCATTTCACACGCTTTTGAACTTCTTCAAATGTAGATGAGATTTTTCTTTTGAAAGCCAGTTGAATTGAGAAATTCTCTCGAACATGCTAAACATCACTGGCTTGACCTCGAAGGGTGCGCGAGGGTGTTGGATCTCGGCATGATGATATTGAGCATGATGTGGCAGTTGTTGGTTCCCTTGACTTCTTCCTCTGTTGTTGTTATTTCGGAGCTTGTTGATCATTTTCCCTTAGAGGGGTTTGTCGCTCATGGCCTGAATTTTCTTGAAATTCTTCAAGACTAGGCTCAACATATGCTTGGGGAGGCGGTTCCTCATTACAGTTCGATGGGCTCGCACCCACACTTGCGCCCGACCCTTCCAACATTTACTCTTGCCTTCGAATCGTGCTGTTTTTTCGACAATAAGCTTCAATTTGAGGAATGAGTGTATACTCGAGCGACTTAGAGGATCGGGTCATAAACTAGCAAAATGTACCTATGAGTGAGTCAGAGTAAGTATTAAAGTTAACAAGAGAAATAGTTGCAAGTAAAATACCAAAGAATAAAGAATACGCACTTCATCCAAATTTAACCATTTAATTCCCGACAACGGCGCCAACTTGACACGTGCAAAGTGGCGCGTTTTCGCGACGCTCCTTGTTAGGGAGGGTGTGATCGTTGTTCAACAAGGTTTAATTTCTGGCTAAAATTCAGGTCGTGTTTTGCAGAGATTAAAATGGGGTAAATTTGCATAGTTTGCATTAAATTGTAAAAGACAAAGTTTTTTAGATTGAGTTGTGATTTTGGAAAATTATAAATGATGAGAATTAATGACAAATAACCCTTAAGCTAACAATCATGCAATAATGGAAATGGGAGAGGGTTTTAACAAGTTTGATGCGAGTAACCAACGATGTTGGCCCTTACTCAAGTTCTCAATATTGATTTCATGATCAAGGAATTCATGCTACTCTATTGCCCTAAGTCTTGAAGCATTAAGTTAGCCTTTCAACATTGAACATAACTAAATCCTTTCCCATTTACTTATCTTTCGACATCATCAACAGTTCAGGAAGACATTAATTTCGACTATTAAAGAATTAGGGACCCGGTGCAAGGATTATCTCCAAACACGTGATTCCTAAGATATTATTAAGTTCTAAGTCAACCTCACTTTTGTAGTGATTGACATAAACCAATGTTATCTAGTTGATCAAACTAGATAGAAATTAACCAAGCAATAATAATCCTATAAAGCATGTGCATAAACTTCAAAATTAATTCATCAATATCAATAAATCAAGTATTCGACCAACGTTCATGGTTGTGGGTGTTTAGCCTACAACCATGGTCAAAATCTCAATTAAAGAAAAAAGAGAAGTCATCAATAACAAGATACAAGTAAAAGGAAGAAGAACGTTAAACTCAATCTTACTAATGAGCTCCAAACTTATTGAGGAAGATGGAATGGTGGTGAAGGGCTCCTCCTCCAAGCTTTTGCTCTACAAGCTCCAATAATCTCCAAAGATGGTGGTCTTCAAGATACTCTAAGAACTCCAATGGAACAGTAGCAAGGAAGAAGAAAAAGGTGTTGAGAATTGGTGGCAGCTAGAAAAGTGTCAAAAGTCCCAATCCCTAGGTCATTAATGACTTATATAGTCGCAGGAAAACGCGGTGTCACGATGGTGTCACGATCGTGACTGCTATACTGACACATAGTGTGTCACAACGGCATGACACCATCGTGCCTTCAAATCCAAGTTGTTGCTGCCACGGTCAACGCTCGCTCCGTGCACATCTTACTCTGTCTTTTCTGTCACACCAGTGTCACGATCGTGACATGATCGTGACACTCTAATCGGCGATCGTACCTTCATCATGGTCTGTGTCATGGTGACATTATGACCATTTGGCTAAATTGTTGTCACGACTGTGACTCCCATCGTCACAACGACCAAAATTTGAATTTCTATCTGACTTCTTCTGCAAGCAACGAGCTCCCGAACTCCAAAAATCGCAATTCCTCTTTTAAAATCTGTCAAATATTCAAAAAGACTCAAAGCATAAAAATAAACAAAAACGACTCTCATTAGCCTGATACAAGAACGAGATGTGCGACAAATGTGAGATTTAGTGGGACCAAAAGGGGACCAATTGACCCCACATCGATCATGATCTCTTTACAAATAAATTATGCTTCTTCTACTTTTTGGTTACTCAGAATTAGAAGATTTAAATCAAAACTAAAGGGTTAAATTATATATGGTTTCTACTTTCAAGTTTTCTATAATTTTGATGTATTAGAGAATGCCAGAAACCACCTAGTATAATATAATGTTTTTGTTTAATTGATCACTTTTACTCTTGTAATTTCTCACTGTCTATTGATTTGTGTTGATAAAGATATTGGCACTCCTTTTGGTTAGTGTATTTGTGTGCTCTTTTGGTTATGGATGACAAGCATGTAGAATGGTGTGGCAAGCATGTAGAATGGTGTGGGGTTAGATTAGATGACCTTTGAATAAGGATTCTGTTAAGAGGTTGGTTGTCCAATATATTCACTTTGATGAGAATGAGAAAATTTCTTGTTATGATTGTGAAGCATCTTATATTTTTTGGGCTATGACAAGAATATCAGAGATTTGACTAATTTAATGGAAACGAAAGGTGCTAAGATGGTTGTGTGTTTGTGTCTTGTCACATTATTTTCAGAAAATTGGTGATACAAAGTTTACTATGGTTGAAGGAGAACAATTTGACTCAGGCCTGGGTTATCTTGTTTAACCTGAAGGAGGGCTGAGCCATTGACAACTAAATTTCAGTGACTGATTGAAGTGTGGCATTATCAGTACACTAAATTGTGATGGTTTGCAAAGCGTTGAGTTGAGTCTTCAACTACATGTAATTGGTTCGCAAGTAACTTGTTTGATATTTAATTAATCATGCATCTTTATTAATATATTTTTAAAAAATTGTAAATATTTATGATGAAATTAAACAAATAGAATTGAGTTGATTCGATCTCGAGACGGCTCGTTTAGTATTTATTGAATTATATATATTTTTATTAAATATTTATTTTAATTTTTAATGAATATTTGTATTGAAAATTAAACGAATCAAATCGAGCTGGACTCTGAGCTTGCCTATATTTTTTTCGAGTCAAACTCGAGGTTAGTTGCATATAGCTCGTTTGAACCCGAGCCGAGCACTTTGTACACGAGCCGAGCCCTGTCAAACTTAGGCTCGATTTGACTTGTTTACACCCCTAGTCATGCTCTAGCACATGTCTACGTAACTTTTTCACTTTGTTCTGGTTCAATTTTTGGTCTGCACGGAACATTGTGAAATAATGTATATCCAAATTTCCATGCAATATTAAACTAACTCACTGATTGGGTCATTGGAAACTAACTCACAAGACACATCATTGGAAACTAACTCACTGATCATTCGAGCCCAATTCGCATATTATATTGATAGAACTTGTTCAAGAAAATATAACCAACATGTACCCATACAGTTCCAGTAACAGAACAACACTCAACTGGTACAACAATTACAAAAAAGGAAACGCAATCAAATTTCAACTCTTAATTGGAACAAAACAGGTACCTACAATAAATAAGATGGTGTGAAAAATGATACTGGATGCACCAATCACTGAGCCTATTCTAAATGCCTAGGAATTTTATCATATTTTCTTGTTCAGGTTTCTTTGAAAATTGTTTACACAAAGTTCAAGGAAAAACAGAAGATAAATGGTCAAAAATATGACCAAGAATCAAGGATTCAAACTGCATTTTGAAACAGAGAGAGGGAAAATACTCATAATGCAAACTCCAGCCAGGAAAAACACGATGAATTGAAATGGAGGAAATTTATGTAAAAAAAGTTCTTGTGTGAGATGGGCTTATCTTGCAACAAAATTCAAGATCCAATAAAAATAGAAAAGCATCAAATCATACATGATCATGTAAGAATGTAATAGTAAGAAGAATGGCCTTAAGGAGTCAAGGGCCCTGTGTAGAGTGGTAATTTGTCTTGGAAAACCTCGTCGGGAATGTGCATGATCATATCAGTAAATGTCTCGATCATAACCTTAATCTTCAGCTTGTCATCACTCGGGCTTCCTTTGCTCCATCGTACCATAGAGTCGAGCTTTCGTTTGTGAGGCTTGATGACACCCTCCATGTATTCAAAATAAAGCTGTCCTAACTCGTGGCTTCCCTTCAATTCAAACGTTTTAGCATCCTTGATATGACAACATATGTTGTGATCGGCAGCATCCACAAACTTGAGATCCACAGCAAACGACAGAGAAGACCCAACGCCATTTAAATGAAGAGGATCGACAAAGGGCGACATGCTACCCTGGCCAATTATCAAATCATTAGCCATCCTCACAATGTGATCCTCCAAGTGTACCGGAGCAAGGATGACACGTCGATGGAGGGTAATGGAGAAAGAAGGGGCGAGGGGTAGCGGGTCTCCATGGAAAAGATTTAAGACCCTCTTTTGGCCTCCGGTCAGCATTTGGATCGCCGCTATGGTTCCAGACACCATCCATTGTGATTGTTCAGAGGAGGTGACGTTGACATTGACAAGGTCTACAGAAACCCGGGACAGTATAGAGGGGCTGACCCATGTCACATACATAGTGAGAATACCCTTATCTCCAATCACAGTCACCGGAATTGTTCGATTAGTCTGCAGCGAAGAAAGGTCTAGCCGGAGCCTCTGCTGAAGGAAAGGAGCTCCTCCCTCGTGGAGATTCACATAGAGGATGTCCGGACGTCGACCAGACAGCGATACAAAGTAACGGGGGCCGCATAATGTGAGGTGTCCTCCGGACGCCGAAGAGACAACTTCGGGTTCATCGGATTTTCGATGATATATAACGTAGGCTTTGCCGTAACTACCACCGTTGATATGTACGTCACCATAGATGTGGCGGTCTCCTTCCCCAGATAGGATCTTCAGCTCTGCCGACTCCACGCTCAACCCACAACGAACGAGTGACCAAAGCAAACAAGGAGATGGGTCTTTATCGTATTCACAATCAGAAGAATAATCGCAATCATCAGAAACGTCGGAATCATGGTCAGATGGAGGCGAAGGGGAACGGGTTGAGGAACTCATCGTCCGCAAATGTGGTGGTACTCAATCTTGAATAAACGAAAACAATTGCACAATTGATGGCTAATGGAGACTTAATCAGATTTGTATATTTATTTATCATATACATTTCTTCCATTTTATCAAATTAATTAATACATATATGCAATCAAAATAAAATATGAATTATGGTATGTAAAAATAATAAAAATATATATTTAAGATAAAATTTAAAAAATATTTTAATATTTATATACTTTACCGTATAAATAGTTCTGTAAAAGTATTGATTAATATAAATTATTTTAGTTTTGATTATCTTAGAAAAAATTGTCTAAACCAGCCTAAATATAACTTAATTCACCTAACCAACTTAAACCAACCGATTACATAAAATAGAATAAAAATTCCTGCCCAGGCAACCAACTTTTACAACACTGCACAAGGCATTTGAATGAATTACTAGATTAAAGTTTCAGTTTCATTGCCCAGCAGCAGCTGTCCCAGAAACTGAAGTTTTTTCAACAAAACATTCCCTTTCCCAACAAAACATGACATGATTAAGTATAATATAGGTCAAGCACTACTCTAGAAAATGTATAGACTCAGGAATGAATATTTTCAAATATCTCTGCTGATAATTTTGTTTTACTTTAAGGAAAATTAGTAAATTGCATTGTTATGTGCCACCATTTATTTTCTTTGTCAAGCTTACAACTCTGAAAATTGTTCATTACTTTTACAGCCTAAGCTTTTAACAGAGTAACTATGACTCTGTGGACGACGCAGCATCATCTTTGTGCTTAATCATACCGGAATCCACAAGAACGGGAATTTCCGCTGCAAGCCATGGAGCAAGACCCAAACAAAGAGCATGTGCAATGCCAAACCTAGGACTGCCAAGAAAACGGATAAAGAGTTGAGAAAACAAAATGAACAAGTCCAAGTAAACATTTCATACTAGGATTTAGGATCTGAGATGGAGAGAGATAGAGATAAGAGCCTTGTCAAAAGGTTTCAAAGGAAGTACTCCCTCTGTCCTAAAACAAGCGCCATAATTTCTATAATTGGATTCCCCGAGATAAGTGTCACATTTCTTATTTAAGAAGTTAGTTAAGTATGAATTACTAATAACATCCTTGATTTAATCATTTCTAAGAGGTAAATAGAACAATTATTTTGGGGTAGAGGGAATATCATGTTTGGTACAGAAAAAGATGGCACTGTGTTTCTATGTTTCAAAAGTTGATGAATTTGGTTTTCCTACTGAATTTTGGGAGGTCACTTATCAATGAAGAGAATTTTTACAGCAGCTCATCAATGATTTACTATAACACTATTAACTTCTGCAATGTAGTAGTTTGTAACTAACAAAGGCAAGCACTTGTTCCTTTTACATATACTTTTCGCTTTCAAAATGAAACATACGGGACAAAATGGTCAGTCTGGATCTCAGGGTAACAGTAATATAAGTATACAGGAAGGGGAAAAGAAAATGATGAAGAAACATATGTTTCTCACAGAAAAGCTTATTTTATGTGTATAATGACTGTTCATTAACTTTCTACTATCATTTGACAACCATTTGTTCATCATTTAAAGTCTGGTGAATCACAAATACCAGATCATGAATCAGTCCAGATTTAAAGTCTGGTGATTTGATGTGTGTCCCTAACTAAAACTATTTAGAATCATAGCTCTGTTATCAACATGCTAGTTGAAATAACTATCTCCAAATATTTATTTCAATTTCTCTTACTAAGTTTCCAACCAAGATATGATTTCACTTATTTAAAAACCACTGATAAACCCCAAAATTAACCCTATAGTATACTGCTGATCACCTTCTCAATTTTCAAACAAGTCAATCAAATTCAACAGCAAGCACGAGTAATTAAGCAAACAGTCAATACACTCCACACAAAATTACCAGTTTTTGGCCCACAGAGGCTTGAAATGCACAGTCAAGCAAATCTTCCCCCCTCTGTACATCTGCAAGCACAGCCCAAACAACCACAGATCAACAACAGTGGCAATACAGGAAGAAAACTGATTGATTCTCAATGGAAAAGTAAAAATGACCTTTTGGGTTTTGCCATCGAGCTGTGGGAGCTCGAGCTCGGGGGCGGTGGCGGGGTAGGTGACGGGGATGTCGAATTGGAGATCGAACTCGTACTTGAGGAGGTTGTGGACGTACCAGCACTTGCCGGTCCAGCGAGTGCCGTCGGGGTTGGCGGCGGAGATGCGGAACCAGTCGTTGTCGTTGGACTTGTTCATGTGGGTGTAGGCGATGAGGGACTTGTACTCCTCCTTGAGCCTCTGCGTCCATGCCGCTCCGTCTCGCGGCCCTGCCTTTGTGCCCAGTAGAGGGATCTTCGTCAGCGTCGATTTCGTGTTTGGGTCCCAACCTTCCATTTTTCTCCTCTCCCTCTCTCAAGGTCACAGCTCACAGCCCTACCCTGGGAATTTCATTCAATTTGCGAATCAATGTCTTGTAGGAGTGGGCACTAAAAGAGGAATCAGATTCATATCTGCTAACCCAACAAAATCTACGTTTTAATGTTACTTAATTTACTTATTCAGCATATTGTTTTAGCAAACTGTATCGGGCAAATTGCGTAACCGCAAACTTTACACTTTCTTTTTTTTCTCATAAAAACAAAGCGGTTAATTGTTAAGGCCCGTTTATATTAGGATTTCATTCTCTGGGATTCTCTTATACCCTCTGTGAATTGAGGTCTTTACCCTACTGTACATCATAATAAACACATCAATAATATATCTTCATTACTTTTATTATGGTACAGAGTTGTAATTGATTATTTGTCAGATCTTTAAGAAATTTTCGCGTTGCTCACTCATTGATGATCTGTGATTTTGACGGTGGACAATGCAATTCAATAGTTCTCTCAATCTCTAACCCTATCCCTCTCTCTTCCGCCAAATCTCTCAAACAAATCAAGCCACACTCATCAAACCAAAACCCACACCATCACAACCCGCAACTCCTCCATCAACCGCGACAACTCGCAAAGCCTCCGACCACAGCAACTTGGCATTTCGTCGTAGCCTCTGGCCGCTGCCCGCGCGCATGATCTTCACGCGCCTCCATCTCCAAAGCTCGTTTTGCCAGTCTCGGTGTTCTCCTTGTTGACTAAATCCCGTAATTTGGAAAGTACATTCCTGATAAATGTTATTTTACACCACTTTTTCAGTGCTTATTTACTACATTTATGACCTTGATTCTCCTCTAATTGGGTACTTAAACTTTTATTTTGTCTCTCTTTTGCCTCACGAGTACTTTCAGCTCCTTGTGTAAATTTCAGGTGTTTTCGAACTGTTTTTGGATACTGTCTTTACACCATTGTGGCCCCTCTTTGTTCTCCGTCGTGGTCATCCCAATGGCCCCTCTCAAGTAACGGTCCCGTGGCCACCCTCAGTCAATGTCTGTGGCGATTAGCCACGCCCCGTGGCCCCACCGTGGCGATTTAACCTCTTCAGATCGTGGCGAGTATTGGAGCGAAATTAATGGCCACGATTTTTCACCATGACGATTGGCCACAGTCTATGGCCCCAATCCGTGGCGACTTCCCACTTCTAGACGTGCGCGATTTGTGGCCGTTTCTTGAGCCTAAATTAAAAGGTCACGGTCTGTGACGATTCGGCTACGACCCCGTGGCGGGTCGGAATATTCCCACTAGAAAACGACTTCTCCGTATTTGGGAAAATCATCAGTTATTATATTATTCCATATTCAAAAAAGCAGTATGCGTCATAGAGCTCCCAGAAGCAATCCAGGAGCCATTCCAGAGACCAAGTGATCAAGATGAAGGAGAGAATGTGAGGAACTTCAAGCATATGTATCTAATTCTCGATTGAGAATTAATTTTTGGGTTTTATTTTCTAAATTCCCCTCTTCTGTATTTTATAAATTCCTAATTGAAATTATTTTCTATTCATGTTCTTATGCAGTCTGTTTATTCGATTTTGTCTTGAAATTATTTATGTATGTCTGCTTGTTAAATTAACGACTTAACGTAGAGATCACATTTATAATTTAATCTCATTTCTAGCATGTTTATTCTAGATGCAATCGTGAACATGAGTAACTGATTTTAATTAGGAATTTGAGGTGATGAACTAATGAATTAACATAGAGAAATTTAAGTAATTATTTTATATGCTTGATGCGCTGAGGAGGGTGATTTCAAGTAATTTGTGCTTAATGTTTCATTCAATTAATTCTGAATAGATTGATTAAGTTTATTAATATTCGCCCGGAAGGGGAGTTAGTAAATGGAAATGATAGTTGAAAGGCGAGTTTAAATCCTCACTAAGAATTGATGGATTAACACGGAAGTAATGGTCATAGGTGACACACACCGAAAGTTAAGAGAATTCACAAATCACAATACTTCTCAACTGGTTAAATCATTGACTAGGAATAGCGTGATTGCTTAGGGAGAGAAAGACCTTTTATTCGTCCGAAAGGGGGTTCTAGGTAGGATAGAAATTCTCGTTACCGCCCTGGATTAGAAACACCAACAAGTATATTTTTATTTTATTTTATATACCGAAGTTTGTTTATTAGATTCATTGCCTCATTACCTGTGCTTGATTACTTGATTTCCTTTAATTATTTAATCTTGCATATCCAGCATTTTCGCACTTAATTACCAACTTTTCGACCGACTAAGATTACCCATAAAATTAAGTTCGAGTGTTTAAAATTGAATAGCTATATTGTCCCTTGGGTTCGATATTCAGAGTCGTAATTCTACTTCCCTACATTACTTGTGACCGGTACACTACCAAAAGTTCGGGATTTGACTCGCATCGTTTTACGTGTCGGGTTTTGGGCGCATCAATTTTTTTGACGCCGTTGTCGGGGACAATTGGTATTTAATTTTAACATTTACATAATTTAATTCTAGGATGAGACTTAGTCACCATAAATTTTTTTTTAATAATATATATTTATATTTATTGCATTTTATTTTAGTTGATAAAACTTTAAAAAAATATAATAAATATTTGCATTATTGTTTTAATTTTTATTTCTTATTTTGCATGCAACCGAGGTTGATCGTGATTTAGTCCTGATACAACCGGAAGTCAGAAAAACAAGCAATGTAGCAAAGTTGATAGCCCAATTAAAAGCACGAATACAGTAGAGACCGTATGAACTATCATCAACTTATCATCGTCCGGAGCCTCAGATTCAGAAGCCACTTCCTAAAACCCGAAGTTTCGAGGAGCAGATGATGGCATACTTGGAGAATCGAGACGCCGAGATGAAAGAGATAAAAGAACATATGAGATTAGTAGCTTCTATGATAGAGACAAGAGTTTCACGAGTAAACCCACAAGGACGGGCCGAGTTCATCACTCCTCGAGGTGAGAAAAAAATCGACGAACCAAAAATGCCGAAAGAAGTGGTCGATTCACCCCGAGGAAAGGATAAAGAGATGACATTGCCAACAGAGTTTATTCCTGAAACAAGAGACCAGGTCAAGGAATCTATTGTTGCAACTGAAAAATGGACTTTATTTTCCTCCTTTTCGATGGATGTTAAATTGAGTAAATAGAAGGTAATTTCTTGAAAATCTTGAGGTTAGGGACGAAGGCACGGTATCAAATTCTAACCCCTCTTATTATAAAGAACATATTCTATCTTCTTGTAATCATGTTGATGCGTTGGATGGTGTTGACAACATTGGTTAACCTCATGACCATCCTTGCCACAAACCCAGCACCCCACTGATGAGTTTTATCGGGTCCTCTTCCAAGGTAAGACCCAACCTCCTCAACATTGGTGTCAGAGGTCAAGTTTCGCAGACCTTCATGATAAGTGTGTTAGGGTAATTCTCTTAACGTCGGTAACACCTGAAAACATTATTGGCTCCTTTCATGGAGGTGGGTCTAGATGGGATGAGGTGGGCCTGTGAGCGATTGAGTTGAACTAATAAAAGTCGATATAGGCTTAGGAAGAACCACCCAAATGTGATGAGGGCTCAATATAAAGAGGAGAATTGTTAAAGTTTCACACTTGAGCCAAAATCTCACATATAGTATGATATGAAAAGAAAAAAAATCACACATTAAATTTAAAACCTATAAACCAGCTGTTTGGATCAATTGGAGGTTCCAATGTGTATACGAGCTTTATTGTAGTGCGCTCCTTCTTAGTTAAAGTCCAGTTCTCCACGATACTTAGTGAGTTCATGTGAATGACAATTGGTTATTATAAAATCTATATCATCTCAACTCTAGATAAAAATTGGTGACTTGAGATCCAACATTTCCAATCTGATACAATAGGGGACTTGGATAAATGACAAAATTCTCGAACTTGTATGAGAGCCAATTTTCCTGCGATCCGACATTTTGGGGACGGGCATTACTAAATGTGTTTCAAGCCCGCCCGTTTTTACGCGATAGAGGATGAGTATCAATGACAAAATGTCTCGAACCTGAATGGGATCCAATATTCTCAATCTAACTAGGTAGAGGACAAGGATTACTATATTTTTTCGAATCCGCCTCACTACAACTTCAGCGACAAAATACAATAAGAACGCCGATACCTCAATCTGACGGAGTGGGAGACGAGATCACTAATCCCCGATTCTTCATTACTATCATCCCTAACAAACCGTCTGAATGAGATTGGACCCTTAAAATTGGGTTTGAGCCTTGTTTTAAAGAAGGCCTAACATCTGTAAATGCCCAAACCGCTAACCCATGAGCAAAATCGAAGCCAGCCAAGCTCTCAGTTTGTGGGAGTCAACGTCAAGAGCGACGGAAAGAGCCACCGTCAATAGCAGATTCCTGGTAAAACCTATGTCGTGCTCTGTTACATTCTCCGACCCTTTTGCATTTCAAAAACGTCCACATTTGTTACTTGCTAACACATTACACAGGGCTGGTTTGTACTTATGATGATTTTGATACAATGGCATGTTAATTTCGCGAACCTGAACATGGGTAAGTTGAGAAACCTCCTAATTCTTATTAAGATGCTTAATTTGTCTTGGTTTTCCTGAAAATTTACAATTAGTATTAAGACTGCTCAGATTTGTTACTTATAGGTGTTTCTTGATTCATAGTGTGTTTGTGGATTGACTTTTGTGATTGGGCATCTCTTAGCAAAAGTTATTATGTAACTTGAATGTGGTACTTAATAAACGAAATGGAGGTTAGGTTACGTGGCTACATTGATTTGTTCACGTTATTTCAGCTATAAACTCCAATCATTTTAGCCATCGTCGTTACGAATCTGGCATCCACCGCTGAACTTATCCAGCTGCAGTCTTAAATATTTATCTGCATGCTGCTAATGTAGTTTTTTGGTTTGTGCTTGATACATTTGGAATTTTATGATTTATCGTGATAGTTTCATCTTGTTTTCTTATAGTGGATAACCCATAACGCATCTTGTTCAAATTTCACTGGCTTTCAATTTATTTTCGACGATTTAGTAAGCTTGGTCTTGGTGTATGGATGGCCTTGTTTTAATACTTTTTAATATGTAGAATTAATCAGTATGGTTAAAGAGGTTTGTTATTCTGTTAAATGATCCAGTGCATCTTATATTCTGACCTGCAACTAAGCGAACTAGTGAGCATATACAAATCTTTATTTTCTCGTGGAGAAAAGGTCGTTGAAGTGCAAACATTAATCTTCAAGAACCAAGCTTCTAAATAGATTGAACCATGTGATTACTTAGCAATTTCAATATTGAACCAAATTTCAACTACCTATTTGCCACTTTTGCATTCCCTTTATTACACATCAGAGATCAGTGGTCAGTGTTCAAATCATGTTAAGTTCTTTCATACCCTATTCAAATTTTAATGCAGGCCTAGCTTCAATTCATTAGTAATCAGGCCCATCTTCGCGTTGGCCCTTCAGTATTCCTGGTTAGACCCGTGCTGTTCCTTTTATGCCTTTTTATTCCAATTGTACACATATAGTAGGACCAAAGTTGGGTTGCGTAGCATGCTTGTTCAGATGGTGAAATTTGCAGTCATTTTTGCGTGTACAAGATGTTTTCCATTGTACCGTCGAGTAGACCAGAAGATACTTGAGTATCATCTTTTTTCTGCTTGCTGACATAAGGAAATGCCATCTTGTTTCTTATCTTGGTGAGAGATGTGTTTCCAATATAGAGAAAACATTTTGTTTGTGGATATACATGAGTTCTATCCTTTTTAAATATGTTGGGTAGTCGTGTGAAACGCTTTTGTTAGAAACTGAGCAAAGATAGTTGAATTGCGGTTCAAGAAAGGAAATAATTTCATCCTGGAAAAGAGAAATATGTTGACCAGTTTCTAAATTAGAAAGGGCATATGATTTAGACAGTTTCTTGATGATTTATTGCGTCCTAATATCCTTTGCTTCTAAGCTAAAAAGTTGAGCTTATCGCTCTGCCAGTCCTTATTGTTAATTACAATCAGCATGATATCTATTCTTTTAGACTGATGAATAAGAGCCTAATCTTTGTCATTGCTTTTGTTCTTTGATGTCAATGCTATTCTAGATTATATGGAACTTGGATGAAGAAAAGCGCCACACCCATTGGAGTTTCTTGGCTTGTAAGGTACACACTTGGGCTTCTTATATCGTTAACTGGCAAATTGTGCTTATGAGAATGTTAATTTTCCTTCCATATTTACTATTACGACATGCCATGGCCCGATCTATGCCTTTGTCCATATCCATATCATTGTCTCTGGTATTGGTAATTCCATCTTTTGAGTTTGTGGGTGTCACATTTCTTCTAGTAGTTCCATATTTACAGAGCTGTAGAAGATACAAACTTGGTATTGTATCAGGGCCACACCCACTTTGTTAGTGGCCAATGGGAATGCTTCTGTATCAAGCATTATAAAGACAGGAGAAGCATGCACTTCCATTCGATTTTATCCTTATACTGTATTTTGTTGCAATTTTGATCCCAAGTAGTTCATTTTGTCATGACTATTATATTACTATATGGAAAAATAAATTGGAACAAAGAAGGTTTACGAAGTGAATTGGAATAAAACATGGTTTATGGATTAAATTAGAAACTTGAGTGACTATTTTAAAACATTTTCTTACAAAGGCAAGGGCAAGATCGATAATCTTTATCTTTGTCTAATTAGTTGTGCATATCTTCTGGATTGTGAGGATCTGTCTGACCACTGATCGGCTCACCCAGTCCAGTGGCGATCATCATTAAATCCATTCAAATTCCCATGTCCGTCTTGGAGTTGACCTTTGTGAAACACCACACACAAAAGGAAGTGTGAACTCCCTCCAAGTCTTGGTATGTCTGTCCAAATTTTATAGTGTTTTTAGCATATTGGACTCCTTTTGCAATTAGTTTGATGTTAGATAAAGCATTCAAGTAATCTATCTGAACATGACTAGTTGGTCAAACCACTAAATAATGGAGTGCAGGGTAGAACAAAAACAAAAGAAGAGAAAATGTCAGAAACAAAAATAATTAACTAAGTTTCTTAATCCTCCAAAGCCTTTTCATCCACGTGTCGTGCTTAAAAGATTGTCTTGTGATTTTTTTGTATTATTTTACGACCGGATAAGCAAAACATGCATATCTCTTCTCTCAGCTTTCACCACCCCTCATGTAAAGATATGGATCTCATCACCATTTGATGAACATGTTGAGGCCTCCACATCTATAACAAAAAGGTGTGCTGCTCGCCTTGATTTCTTAAACATTCCAAAACGTAGGAATAAGTTCAGATCTCATTTGGTGAAACCAGAAGCAACCATCTTAGTCTCTCCTTTTTTTGTGGTTGAGAGCAACCATCTTGGTCTTAAAAGAGACAAGAACCGCCCCTAACTTTGATTGCTCTAGACTCACACACCTAGTGCTACAAATGACAATTCGTGCTCCCTTTTAGTAGTACTCTAGGACATGTTTAAAATAAAGGTGTCGTCATGTTGGTCCCGTAGTGCATGTGCCTGTTAGCAATGGTCCAACATTGCACCATGCATAGGCTTAGCCTAGAGGGACCTTGGATATCCATTACGGCACTGCTGTCCTTTTGTGACTATACCAATGCCACACGATTGGCATCTTTGAATAATACACGATCCCTATGTATTATGCGTATGGAATTCCTTACTTTTTCCTTCCATTCTGCACGGCATGCTAGGCTGGTCTATAAAGCAGAAACCGTTTTCCACACATGCATATATCACAACTTTGTATTTTCTGAAAAGAGTCACTTCACTGCATTGCAGTCTCTTGATTGGTCCTCACTAGCAAATAGCAGTGTCATTGCTTTGTAGAAAATATCTGGACTCAACCAGCAAAAATCCCTACAGAAAAAGCAGAATGATATTTGTCTTTTTATCTTTACATAGTGGTACATCCTCGGATTGGCTCAAGAAACTTAGAAAATTGTTCTTCAGGTTTCATTGTTTCAGTTTATTTTCAACTTTGCAGAAGTTACCGTTTCTTACCAGGTTGTTATTAGATAGTTAGTGGCAACGTGAGAGTGGTAAGGCACTGTTGTGGTGGTGGCCTAATGGCCCTATTTTCATTGAATACCACAAGAATAAGGGCTCCAGGCATTAAGTGTGTAATGAAAGAGGAGCTAAGTGCTTGATTTTTGAGGGAAAGAGTACAAATACCCTTTTGCCAATTTAAGTAATACATCTTCCCATCTACTTTATTATAAGATTCATTGAGGGGTTTCTCTTTCTTTTTCATATTGATGCCCACTTTCTGGGTTCCTTTCATTTTTTTCTTGTTGCAGCATCAACCCTACCTCAGTGTCCTATTTGATTTTCCCATTAATATTTATGAGAAGATGGGTTCTTGTGTCCCACATAGTACTGATGCTACTGATATATGCCTGTTACCACGTGTCGCCCACTTATACGTTGTTCGTCGCATAGGGAATGCATATTTTTTATAGTAAAGATAACATATTTTATGCCACATAGTGAAATGGATTTTTTGTATCAACAATGTAGGGATATTTGGGCTCAAAGCAAAGAGATATCACGTTGAGAATCGAACTCTGACTCCTGGTCACAAGTTCAAGTGTTTGACAGTAAGTTTTGGGATAATTAAGTTGTCAACTTTGAGTTTTACTATGCTTTGTGAAAAAATGAAGTGTTTGCCAAAACTTGCATGTTCACTTGAATTTTGGGTCTTGTGAATCCGAGTTCAAGCCTCAATACTTAATACATCAATCTCAAGTTTTTAATTCTTTTAAGAATCAAAATTTTGATAGGAGATTTACCCATGAAAAAAAGTGAAATAATTTTGTAACGAGGATGGAATTGTGTATGAAAGTATTGGCTTGGCAATGATAATAATGTTAATTATAAGGTTGGCATTACTTGTGTTGGTGTTGGGTACAGAGGAGTGATTATGCATATGCTCTTTTCATGGGACCGACTTGACCTGATGCGCAGAGCAGACATAGGCATACCATCAATTTGCAAAGCATCTCATCAAAAGCCCTCATTTTTTTGTCTTGCACGATCTTTGTAGGGCGTATAAATCCTGTATATATATGGACGAGGAGATATTCGTGAATAAATATCAGGTATGGTCGTAAATGTTGAATTTCAAAATTTTATTGGGTAAATGAATTCATAGACCTATTATATATCTGTCTAATGATCACTCTGTTGATGTGTTGTTATCATATTAAAGACTAAATTGATGAATTTAGATTTGAGTTTACAGGGCAAGATTCCGAACTTCCATTTTAGGCAGGCCTTAAAAAGAAAGGAACAATTTGGCACTCTCACCCTTAGATCCAACCAACCGACAAGCCAACCTCTCATTTTCGGTATGGAGGTTTTCATTTTATTATGATAACACAAAATAATGTACATCTCCGCCGATCCACAATGCTTGGTATTATTGATACAAAAAGAAAAAGTATATTTATAACAATTACTGTATAGCTCCTTTTGAGGGGCAAAAATTGAGGTAAGAAAATGTTGAAACAACTTTGTGCCACTAACTATGCACAACAATGATGGTAGCGTCTGTTATTGTAGACATGAGAAGTGGGTCTGCTTCAAGTGACGTCGACATTTTATTATCTTGAAGGATGCTAGGTTTGTTGTTGACAGTGTTGCAGTTGGGTGTAGCAGTGAGCTCTCTGGCTCTTTCCACCTGAACGTTCCAGTCGGTTTTGGAGAGGACATAGAGCATTAGCACCGCGCACGATGCTTGCGCCCCAAGCAACCCCAACCAGAGCCCGGCCAGCCCCATTTTGGCCCAAAACCCCATCGCTATCGCCACGGGCATCCCCACCATGTAGAACGACCCCAGGTTTATGTTGGCCCCCACGGA
>JAYMTP010001759.1:0-22360 GCA_036897365.1 Geranium brycei
ATTAATAATTATTGTTATTAATTATGATTAATAACTAAAGGAAAATTTAATAATAGTAGTAATTAGTATATGTATATATATATAGTATTTATTGATAAAAAACAATATTTGTTAATAATATTTATAAATAATAATATTATACTATTATTATTGTTGTTAATATTTATTAGAATAGTTATTATTCTCAACTAAAATGAAATTTAATAATAATTATTATTATAATATTTGTTAATAATAATAATTATAACAACTTTTTATTAAATTATAAATTAAGAGTTTAAAGCTAAGGGTTAGGGATAGGGTTAGAGTTACTATTATGTTAGATTAGGTAAAGGGTTAGGGGTTAAAGTTATCATTGGAATAATTGTATTAAAGTGCAAAGCGTTTATAGTTAGGGCAAGTTAAGTTTACTAAAGTGAAAGACACAGAGTGACTATGAAACATTCGTTTCTTTACTAGAATAGCAACAAACAAAGAAGAAAGAACAGCAGCCATAAGGAATATGGCTAAGGAAGTCACCTTAATAGGTCTCAGTAGATCGTAGTATTCAAGATTTCCGATCATAAAACCACTTGGGCCCTATTAATCTTGGGAAACACAGCCGAGCAATTCCGAGTGAGTGTAGTAGAACATGAGAGATGCTAGGCACGGAGAGGATGATAATTCTGAAAATATGAAATGGGAAGGAAGCAGATGCATCATGCTGGCCGCCAATGAAAAAAGGCATTAGGTCAATTTTGATCATTCCAACTTTTAACTAGATGAATGATTTTACGGTCTAACTCTCTAATTACAATCGTCCAATCAAATAAACCTACAGATCCTCTGACTACAAAAAGTGATCCAAGACAAAATCAAAAGTCATTCTGCACATAAGGTATGATTCATATTCCTCTGTTTCAACTTCAGGTTTCAACCATTGGTTCGGGATCAGATGGCTCTGCATGAGACTTGTTGGCTTGATGCACAGAGTTGAAAAGAATGTCCTTGATAACCTGTGAGGTAAAATAAAACAAAACAGTAAATTTATACCGGATGCATTCAAAAGTCAGCATCTTGAGCAATGTTCTAAAAGTTGGAATTGAGAACAACTCGGCGAGACAAAAAAATAAGGAGTTTCGAAAACTCAGTGAGAAATCGGCAAAACTTGTTTTGTATTAAATAAATATTAGACATACATATATTCATGTATAATTCGCATGAAAGGAAAAAATTACAATATTTTAGTAAAATAAGATACTTTCAAACAACTTTATAAGTTAAAAGAAAAAACAAATTATATAACATCTTCAAATAATATGCAAAATATAAATAAAATTTGATCAACTTTGATCGAGTAAGAACTTGGTAAAGCTGAACTACTGGAACGAGTTTTAAAACTTGGTCAACTCGATTTTACCGAGTTCTCGGGGAGAAATCGAGGAGAACTCGGAAGTTTCATACATTGGAATGAAAGTTGGAATGAATTACCAGTTCTCGGGGAGAAATCGAGAACTTGGAAGTTTCATTAACATTGGAATGAAAGTTGGAATGAATTGTCACCTGTGACATTAGACCATGTACTTGCTCCACTGTTATTTTTGAACTATCACGAGTTATCTTCGCAAGTTGAGATTCTTCCTGCAGATAAGAGAAGTGTTCACGTCAAATGTAAAAGGAAATCAAGCATCTTCGCATGACAAACAACCAAAACAATAATATATGAACAAAAATGGAACTGTGTATTGTATCAGATGCTAGATCATATGATGAGAGTTAATTGGACTTTTGACAGTTAAGGGTACCATAGCATATACACCTATACCTGAATCAATTGATCAAAGTAGTTTGGAATTTACACAGAAACTACACGGTACAACTCAGATTATGCCAGAAACCAAAAGTCTTGAATAATGATGAACTACGGGATAGTCCAGTTAAATTTGGTTTTGGTTTTCTGAAAAAAGGCAAGTTGCACATGTCAGGTAAATAAGGAAACTATTGAAAGGAAAAAGAGTATTATTGGAGTGGCATGCAATCATTTCACTGAATGCAATAAAGATGAATCTTTCTCGGAGAGAGTCGTACACATAGGATATTGATAGTCTTGAATTATTATAATTGACATGCTTCACAGTTTACTAAAACCCCACCAAATAAGTTCCTCTTGAGTAAAGCAGGGGCACTTGAGACAAATGTACCCAATTGGTCAGTCAAGCGTTGTGTGTGTGTGAATGAAGACTTGGTTCATATGCTCATATACAGGTCAACTGTACAACACTCCTTGGCTTTAGAATTGTCTTCTTGACAGAACTTCACAGGGTGGAGAAAGCAGAAGCTTTTAAGTTTTAAGCACAACATTGAACTACAGATTATGGTATCCTCGTACTCTATAGACATATCGAATGGTAACACGTAAATGGAACAAAACCCGCATAAAAATCCAACATGGCCCCACAATTAAAAGTGGTCAAGACTAACAAATAAATCAACAAAAAGAAAGTCACGAAAACTCTATGACAGTGGAGATACATACTAGCATAAATCAGGCAAACAACTCTTCATAACAAAATTTAACAAGACTATATTCATGTCATAAGTATGTGTGCCTCGTGCGATTATTTAGGTTTCATTCAGAATAATTTCGAGAAATCCCATACCAGACAATATATCATCATGACACAGAGATTTTGTAAACAACAACAAAGTGCTTGAGAGGTTTTATGTAAGAAAATGAAATGAAAATAATCACGATATCCCTGGTTGAAGTACAATGAGCTCTGACTACATAAGAAAACCAACCTAACATAAATTAGATGATAAACTTACCTCTTTCTTTTTTTGAAGGGGTGCAACTAACGGCCCAAAGCGAGCGTGAGCCAACTGATTCTCTGCTTGCTCCAGTTTTTCAGCTGCACGACACAGAGAATACAATTTCATATCAATAAAGGCTGCCGGGATTTCTATGAGTTGGTGTATGATAAGAGGAAGTAAGGAACCCAGCCACACACTTCACATTAACGAAATAATTACACTTAATTCAACAAAAAGTAATATCTAACACAAATAAAATGAAAAGTGAGGAATTGCCTAGATCGGATATCTGCCCAGCAACATAATCTCCATTCCCCAATAAAGGTGAAGAGGAAAGGGTATTGACCCAGTACTTGTTCCACAGCAGATCCAAGAGATGGCAATCAAGAGCCGACTTGAAATAAGTGATATCAAGGGAATAATACTGCCCAAAAGAAGTTCAAAAACATCGTACACATAAAGTTAACCAAAAAAGAGTAAGAGTTGTGGAAGCAACATACGAAGATTATGTAGAGCAACCTGTTTACAGTGCACACCAAAGTCTTCAATCTTATTCAAAGGTATGGTTTGATACTCAGATACAGGTTCATCTGGAGGTTTATACCCTTCAGGGTATGTCCTGAATGCTCCGATCTCAACCTTTCCCGCAGAAACAGTCCTTGTTGGATCTATAACAACTGCCAGAAAGGGCTCCTGAAATTGCTGGTTGAGCATTTGTGTGGAAACATCAATACCAGAAAGCCAGCATCCATAACCCGGGTGAGAGTGGTACCACCCAACAACATTCTCCAGCCTTCCTGCCTGTATCGAACATTCACGGTAAGAGTAAAGAATGGCATAAGAGCTCAAAATTAGAAAACATCTGCCAAATGCCAATGCAATGGGAAGGAACAAGTTTTTCACATAGAACACTAAATTATGGCTTTGATGTCGTCATCGATAAAAGTTGATACAAGGTCACTGTTTGAGCATGTTAGAGACCAATATTAACCCATGTAACATCACAATCATATTCTTAGAAATACTTCATGTAATGTAATGCCTATTTGTACGAATAGATCAGAAATCAAAGACAACTAAGAGAAAGATATAGCACTATGAAACAGCATCTAAGACAATGCAAGCCAATCGAAGTTCTTGTGCTACTGTTGGGTTAATGCTTTTAAGGAAAACAAAAAAGGCAGCCTCTTTAAATTCTAAGCTCTAATCAAACTCTACTATTACCATTGATTATTATGGACTAAGCACAAGTATGAGAATCCAAAATCAGGTGTCCTCCAAACACAGTAGCTCTTGTAAATACCCAAATCGACGATTTGGGTTTGATCAGTGTTCAATCGGTGTGTTTGGGTCTTATTTGTGCTGAATTTTGCATATCAGATTTTTCTTATCTGACAAAACATACATAAGCAAAGACATTATAGAGAAAAGCATGATTAGGGTTTCAGATAAGAAGAGAGACCTGCTTGTTGGTTTGGGAGTAATCAACCATGTACTCGTAGGCGTCGGCCTGGGCATTAACCCTAGTCTCGGTGCCTTCAACGGGCAAGGCGAAAGCGTCCATGACGATGATGGCGTCGCCGTCGGTCTTGCCCTGCATCAAGCCCATGACCTCGATGGTGCCGCCGGAGCGGGCGTGGACGACCATCTTGAGGAGCGCGAGGGCTGAGATCTTGACGCGCTTGAAGTAGTGGGGGTCGTTGGTCCACGGCTTCTCCTGCTGGAACTTCACCTGAGCGGCTTCATCGTAGTGGAAGATGGCGTCGGAGGACGGGTCGGCCACGGTCGTGCTCGACGGAAGGATGTTGTTTTCCAGCTCCCAGGTTTTGCGGGCGATGGAAGAGTCCATTGTTCTCCGATTTGGACGTCTGCAGATTGTGATGTGAGTGTGTGAGGGCTTGCTTTGGTGAACATGAAGAACCCGACAAGGATAGTTTGGTAAATAGTTGTTTCATACACGAGCAGAGGTGCTCAACCCCGGTTAACAGAAACTTGGTTAACTAATTCAGTTATCGAAATTAGGAACCAAAACCGGCCCAAATATGAGAAATTGGAGTTCGGTTAACTGGCAAATTTGATCGATTTTTTAATTAAACCGAAACCGTTTCTCACATTAATTTGGACCTCAAAATAAACAAAAAATTCGGCAAAAGATTTAGAGCCCAAGAACTCAACAAGGAAGACTCATCTCATCTTCAACCTCAGAGTTGCGTCCCTCTCTGATGTCCCCCTCCAACCTCTATTCCTCACCTCCCAACCTTCCTCTCTTTCTGACCTCGATCTCGTCAACAACGGAGGCGGCAGACATGCATTCGTGGTTGAGTCCTGGAGGAGCCGCATAGAAGTAGGGCTTTGGTTGGGTCGAGAGAGAGAGAGCGCAGTTCAAGTAGGGCTTCGAGCAGTGCTGTGGATGATGAAGATGAAGAGAAGAAAAGCAATGAGCGACGATTTTGTGATGACGATGAAGATGAAGAGAAGCAATAAGGGACGATTTTCTGATGACGATGAAGAGAAGAAGAGTGAGTCGGCTTTATGAAATCTAGAATAGAGATTTGAATCGGTGACTTGATTGTGGAGCACATGCGTCCGCGTGGTAGCAGGAGGACCACTCATATGAAATGACGGATGGCTAAAACACACATTTGTCTGAAATGATGGACGACGGGTAAAGGGAGGAAGAAGGTGGGTCGCCTGCCGAGGGATTTGAAGGTAGTTTTTGATGTGAGCTCGCCGAAGAAGAAACTCACTGTTTTATTTGATTTTTGCGTTTTTTAGTCAAGGATAACTTAGGTATTTTCTTTACTAAAATAATCGTGTACGTGACCCATTTTTGGCCATTAGTTATAACAAAATGCTAACGTTTTTCCAAAGCTCATAATTTTTTTTAATGAAGAAATGACTCCATCTTATTAACAAAGATCGTTATACGGTATACGAGAGCGGGAAAGCGGCAAATTCTCGCTCCCAAACTCACAATCAAAACCCAAACGGACCAAACTGGCCACCTCATGCGCAACCAAGTTACCTGATCTACGAACAAAACAAAAAGATAAATATGCATAAAATCGGAAAACATCCAAACAATCCCGAACAATTAAGCCAGCTGGAGAAGGCAGGGCGGAGGCCAATGGCAACCACTTGACAATAGTCAAACAATCGGTCTCAACAATGAACCTATCCAACCCCAACATAGTGATCCAAGAGAGCCCATCATACATTGCCTTAGCTTCCGCCAGTAAGGGAGACGAAGTGCTCCGATAGAACGTCTCCCGCATACCCAGGCACCGCCCCAAGTGGTCACGAAGGATCAAGCCACCGCTGCCCGATGCCAAGTTAGCATTCCAAGCTCCATCAATGTTGATATTGACTAGCCCATCTGGTGAGGGGGCCACCGAACACTGATCGGCGCGCCGACCGTCGATACCAGAGCAGGATTCGTTAGCCGCCACTCTCACAACACTAAGTCGGCCATGAACCGCACCACTCAGACCGACCCCACTAGTTAGGGATATCAAAAGAGAAAAAGAATAGTTAAATCTGGTATCATGATTACAAGTTCAAATGTTTGACTACTTGGACAAATAAGCTTAGGTGAATTTTTTTTATCACCAAGAAGGGATATTATAAATACTGGTAGAAAAATACATGCAAGAATTTCACTAAGGCGAGTCAGAGTCGTGACTCCATCACCGTGCCCAGATCTGCATATTTACAGTTGAAAAATGTCCAGGTTGCCCCCACTTTGGTTTTTGGATATGGATAGACCTTTGGTTGCAATTTTGAGGTGTACTTGATCTCTTGGAGAGCTCCTAGCCCCTTTTGGAGAGATTTGGAGAACTAAGCAAGGTGGGGATTGAAGAGTTGAAGATCTAGAGCAAGGAATAGCTAGAAGTTGGATCTAAAAGCTCAAGGTGAAGGTGAAGAGATTGAATCCAACCATTTAGAGTGGGTGTTATAATTTGTACCTATTTTTAGCTTAGATTCATATATTAGAGATTGGGTATTGCGTATTAAAACTTTATTGTGGATTTTAATTGTGGAGTTGATTGATATTGTGGATTTTATGAAAGTTAGAGTTTTGGAGTTATTCTGAGCAGAGTATGAGTTTTGATTGATACTGCTTAGATATTGGTGGGATTACCAAGTTAAGTTGAGATTGGAGTTATTGATTGTGAATTTAGTATAATTTGGATTTAGATTATTTTTTTGTGCTTAAATAGTGGTTAGATTGCCACTTTAGGTTGAATTGTGATGAATATGATGATGGATTTGTATATGTTTGTTGAGTGTGATATGGGACTTGAAGGCTAAATACTAGATTGGGGATGGGTAGATGGAAATTGTCATAAGCTGATTGAGTAAAGTGGCAGATTAACATTTCTAATTATGTTGTTGCCATCAATCGGGATGAGAATGCATAAGTAGGATGATTGGTGTCACCTTCAATCGGGAAGGGAATCCAATTCGTTGTTTTGCAACTCTTTGATCCCAAACTCAATTTTACTTACTAATTAAGGTAATGTGGAGGATTTATTGAATCTAATTGTGTTGCCGCCATCAATCAGGATGGGAATATGCAATTAAATTGGTTGGTGCTTCCTTTTATCAAGAAGGGAATCCAACTCATTGCTTGCTCAACGCATTAAATCTTGTACTTAACATTTACCTAAGTTAGTAAGTGATCCATATTTAACTCATTGATAATTTCCGGATATCTATTTCCCGATCCTTCAAGGACTTGACAATTTCTCTTGAGTGTTTCGCTTGATAGTTTGCATCTTTGGTTGATTGAGATTAGCTTAAGGTTCAAAACCTCTTTCAAATTGTTTTTGTCATTACCCGAATGATCAACTTAGTAAACATAGCGCCCACATTTCAATAGACCGCATCTCACTGTGGGATCGATATTAAGGTCGTAAACTTACTTCTCTTTTTACCGCGACTGGTTATTCTTACTTGCCGTTAACACGATTAAACTTAATCCAGTAGAGGATTGAGCCGTGTCACACACCAGAGAGGAAAGGTGTGCTCCCCCTCTAAAGAATCCAAACCCTTACCCTCGTTTGTCTGCATTGAAATTTAATGGAGTATATTTGAGACTAATGATGTCAAATTTAACTATTACATCATAGTTTTTAATGTTGTGAAAAAATAGAAGCGGAGAAAATTAGGAAGAAATATTAAGATTAGAGATCTTTACATGAGAAACATGTACATGTGTACAGTGGGAACGAGCCACTCAAATCGAAAACATAAAAAACATAAAGAATATCAAAACATTTTTCTCTCTACTTCCCGAAACCCTCGTCCCTCCTTACTTCGTTGCTGGAGAAGCTTCTGGCTCCGACCTTGCTTTCTCGGCGACAATACTTAATTATTATGCTGTTTTTAGCCGTTTTGATGGTAGAGGGTTGAATACAACCACAAACGGTGGGCGAATCGAAGGAGAGTGATGCTCTATCGGAGCTCCTTCTCCGGGAGGAGAGCCGAACGGAGTGGCGGCCGCTCTTGGTCGCACTTTCTACACAGGTGGGAGGGCCGAACAGAGGCGGCTTGGGTTGACATCGGTGGCTCGACCTGTTGCGCGTATAGGGAGGAGATATGCTTGACCAGATTTGGATTTTCCAGATCTGGTTTTGCCCCTCAGTTTCCTTCACTATCGAGATCGATGGTGAGCTTGGAGGTGGAAGTAGTAGTGGCAAGGTCACGAGCTGTTGCCTCGGGGTTCGAATGCTCTGACGTCGTCCCTGGAGTGGGTTTCCAGAGTTCTCCAGACGAAGAGGATGAACAGAGTGGCCGAGGAGGGTTCTCCCTCCCAGATCTGATTTCTAGGGCGGAAGAAGTTTGGCCCGGTGGTGTGACTTTGGTGGATGCCGAGTAGGTTGGTGGGGAGGGTTTTCTTCGTCGGCGAGTGCCACTCATAGGAGCTCGCCTTTGTTCGCCGGAGCCCTCTATGAGTTTTCAGGGGGACCTGTTTGGTTGCTGGGAAGCTCTATGGGAGACGCTGCTACCCGACGCAGGTGAAACCTGATTAGGAATCATGGCGGCACGGCGGTGGAGGAGGTGGACCTGTCGCTGTGTGCTTGAGGAGGTCGAGGCGGGGCTTCCGACCGTTTTTCCGGCCACGTTCGACCATTGTTGGCGTCGCTCCGGTGCCTGGTAGTCTCTCGTTGCCTCTGGTCGGCGACCCCTAGTCGCCGGTGAGTTCTTCGGCGGCGTCTGCATCTTTCTCAGATGTACAAGTCCCCCGGTCTCATTGAATTGTCTTTTGTCGGACCGGGTTGCCCAATTGTGTGATTTTCTGAAATTGGTTGGTCACCTCAATTGGACCGGATTCAATTGCGGCTTAGGCCTATTTGAACCGTTTCAATTCTTAAGCGTGTTGATTTCCATCGTTTGTATCTGTATTTTTCTCTGTTCGATCGGGCAATGGCTGTATTCTTTTTCTTGTAATCACTTTATGTCATTTATAAACTTTATTGCCGACCAAAAAAAATGTACGTGTGTACATTCTCTGTAAATCATTTTTCAAAGGAAAATGACACATACATTCTCTTCACTAAGCATTGTTTACATATCCCGCTTAACTAAAGAATTGGCTTTTGAGGTTCCTTAAGTATTCAGGTAATGCACTTAGCCTAATACCATTAAATTTTAGCCAAAATTGATGCACATTGAATAGCACGCGAAAGACAAATATTTTGAAGTGACAAAATTTTCCTTTGAATAAAATTAAAAATGAAAAGAATGAATTTTTTTTGATGTTTTCGATGTGTTCTCAACACAACAAAAATCTCAAGTTTTTTTTATAAGTAAATTTACCATACACCTTTATAAGTGCCTATGCATGCAAACATGCTTATTGCGGCCTCCTTCAATGAAAACTATGCTACTTCTGAAATGAATACATATACATGACATAGAGTATGCAATGAACGCAACACGCCATTTCAAGAATTAATCTACTATATCCTCCGAGGGAGATGCAAATACTTATTTGTAGCTACCCAACCATAACAAAGCTCTCACCGTAGGGGAGATGCAAATCCAAACCTCAAACATAGGAGGACAACAATTAGCATGCCGCTTTCGTTTTCATGTATTTTCCCCAAAATAACAAGCAAAGTTGATCTTAAACTCCCAAACCATTTTTGGTGATTATAGTAAAAATATCGTGATCAAAATATTTTTTTATTTATTTATTAATATTCAAAATATAGAGTTTTTACTTTATCGATAAAGTGAACAATTCAAATTACAAACCACCAGTACACAAGAAAGTGGCTTCACATAACCTAACAAATAAACCATTCAATTTTTTTTAGAAAACTGAAGAGTTAGTATTAAAATCTACCAATCTCCTCCATATTCTTGAAGAAGAACATAAACTTCAGAAATTGTTGCATCATCAAAGTCAATAGGATGACAATCTAGTATGTTAAATCATCTTTATTGAAAAAATGACAAACATTTGAACATTTGATAGAATGACAAGAGTAAATCGTCTTTTACTTCGAAATTAACAATGTCAGAGTAAGTGTAACAAATGAATACATAAAATGCATTTCAAATCATGTTTTAGTTAAGAAGTGCATATGAATATAAAGTTTAGTTAAATAAATAGGTGTAAACACTCGTAAAATCCCCCATTTATTCGATTAATCTTGGTTTAGTCTTTTATTAATCTTCTAATTCAATTTATTTTTTAATTAATCCCCAATTACTCTGCAGAAAGTCCCATCGTTGGACTAGTGCCCAATTATAAGTTTGATTTGATTATACCAACTTTAATTGAATGGTGTATTGGGCCTCTAGACGAAATGGGCTATTTGGAAGTCCATAAAAGTAAGACGAGTCGACCCTATAGCTATAGAGGTAGAGCAAGCCTTGTGGTCGATTCGACAACCACATCTTGTTCGACCTTCCTCTTCACGCCGACTCTCACCAGTCATCGACTCCTTCCTCAGAGATGCCAGGCCTCAGCTGCAACTCCTGTAACACAGAATTCGCAGATGACACGGAGCAGAGGCTCCATTTCAAGTCCGAATGGCACCGCTACAATCTCAAGCGCAAGGTTTCCTTTTCCCTTCATTCCTCAGATGCTTTTTTTCATTTCTGTTTGTTTTTTGGTGTTTTCATCATCTGTTTGATGATTTTTTCACCGTGTTTGTTGTGGAGAAATGACCGAAACTTGCAAAATTAACCTTCCAGTTCCGAGAGAGAATATTATTGGAAGTACTATTCGGTTTGCTCCTTTGCTTTGTAAATTAACGAATTAATTGAAAATTGGATCCTGTCAACATAGTTTTCAATATGAATTTGACTTCATGTTTCTCAGTTTTATTTAATTTTTTGGGAATAAGATGATAGTCAGGTTTTGATGGGCTGTTAACGGTAGTTCTAGTGATGGAATTTGGCGTAAATGGTTGATCATTTAGTTTTACATGTCATGTTACACGAACAGCTTGGAGGAAGTTGTATTGGTAATGTATTATTTGCATTTGGGTGATTAGAAATTGCCAAATTTATTGTGATTGAGGAAAAGGTGATGCAAAGCTATAGGAGATACCTTTGTTTTTTTCGTTTGTGAAAATAAGTTGATTTGATAATGGATTGGTGGCATTTTGTTGCAAACTAATCAAGTAGACACGATAACTGGAAACCATTTGTTTGCCTCAACTACCTGCAAAATAACTTCGCCAGCCTTTGCAACCTAAGCTACCGGATGAAGTTAATTCCTTTAAATTTCTTATTAGTCGATGTTGCATAGAAGATGATAAATATATATTTTGATGCAGCAATTTTTCTGGCCAGTAGTTCTTGGTAATATTTTACTGTTTATCATTTTGGTTAAGAGTGCACCCCTTTTTAATGCATTCATATGTAGGATATTGATTCAATTGAGGTTTCAGTTGCTATGATATTCTCCAGTAAATTAGATACGTGCTTCTATTTTTTGTGGTATGACGTAGTTGATAATGTGTACTTTATTATATTATTTAATCTGAATCAGGTAGCTGGGGTTCCTGGAGTCACAGAAGCACTATTTTTGGTCAGACAATCTGCATTTGATCAGGAAAAAAATAAGGCCAATGAGGCCCCTATGCTCTATAGTTGTGGTTTGTGTGACAAAGGGTATAGAAGTTCCAAGGCTCATGCTCAGCACCTTAATTCGCGGTCCCACATCATGAGGACTTCTCAAGGACTCAATCCTCAAGAAGAGGAGACAGCAATAGTTCGGCCGCTTCCGCCCCGACGTATTCAACAGAATAACCATCCCCGAGAAAGAGAGTCAGATGAAGAGAGTGAAGAAAGTGAGTGGGAGGAAGTTGATCAGGAGGAAGACTTGGTTGGTGATGCCTCAAAGTCTAAGTCCGAGATGAATGTAGATGAGGTCGCCTCCGATGAAGATATGGATGATGGTGATGATGAGTTCGAATTGGATCCATCTTGTTGCTTTATGTGTGATAAACAGCATAAAACAATAGATAGATGCATGGTTCACATGCACAAGCATCATGGGTTTTATATTCCTGATGTTGAGTATTTGAAGGATCCAACAGGACTTCTTACTTATCTTGGCCTTAAGGTAATGCATATTATGGTTTGGTTTTTTTATTTGGATATGCATTATTTATTTTTAACAGAGATCATATCATATCCATCTTCTCACTTTGCTGTTTTCAGGTGAAGAGGGATTACCTGTGTTTGTACTGCACTGATAGGTGTCATCCTTTCAATAGCTTAGAAGCAGTTAGGAAGCACATGGAAGCAAAAAGGCACTGCAGAGTACATTATGGTGATGACGACGAAGAGGAGGAGGCAGACTTGGAAGAATTCTATGATTACAGCAGCAGGTTCTTTACTTAATCAATGACATCCCTCCTTTTTCACTGTTTTTCCTAACTTCATTAATTACTACAATTTGTATCCCCACTGAGTTTAATTATGTTACACCTAATCTACAATGTGCTTTTACAGCTATGTGAATGAGGATGGGAAACAGCTGGTCGTTGCAGGTGATATGGGCAACAGTGTGGAATTCGGGAGTGACGGATCAGAGCTTACCATAACCAGAACCTCTAAGGACAAAACATCGACCAGAACACTTGGTTCCCGGGAATACTTGCGTTATTACCGCCAAAAACCGCGCCCATCAGCTAATAACCTAGCCATCACTGCTGTATTGGCTTCAAGGTTTGTCCTGCAATATCTTTGCTCAGGTTATTTGTTACTATTGCAAGGAAAGCATTATTTTTGTGGGGAAAAGAAACAAATGGCTAAGTGTTTAAATGACAGGTACCGAAGCATGGGACTAGCAACTGTGCAGTCAAGAGAGCAGATTGTGAAGATGAAGGTTCTGAAGCAGATAAATAGATCAGGCGTGGAGGTCATGCGCTCTAAAATGGGAATGAAGAATAATGTCATCCGTAACCTGCCAAAGAATTGCACGTATTAGGCACACCTTAGTCATCCGAGGACTTCCTTATTATTGTCGTGTCAATTATAATTTGTATCGAGGAAGGATCCACATCTTTTTTAGTTTAAAAAATATATGTAATGCGTGGGCATGGGAGTGCCAGTATGATATTCTCTAGCATTTATCATCCCAATATTCTTGTAATGAAATATAACAGCATTTTGACGACCGAGCTCAGTATTTCATCATGTATGACTGAGTAATTGCAGGTTTGGATAATACAACACGTCCTGATAAGACCAAAATAAAATAAAGGAACCACGATAAGATGATTGAGCAAGGGACTGTATCTGCCTTAATTAGCGATTATTTGATTTTGGGGTAATTTCACTTAGGTCACCGCAAAAGTTTGTAGTCTCACTTAGGTCACTAAAATTTTAATTTAATCTGTGAGGTTATCAAAAAGAACTTTTGTCTCATTGTTATTAACCCATTGCAAAATTGATGAGCTTGGTGTGAAATCGAGGAGCTCGGGTGTCGAAATTGACGAGGGTTTGGATAAATCGACGAGGTTTTGTTGAAATCGACCATGGTTTGGAATAAATCAGTGAGGGTTTCACAAAATTGACGAGCTTCTAGTGACCGGCAACATCAAGGTGGGGTGGCCAGAGGGTATTTTGGTCATTAATATTTTTGTATCAAAAAAATAATCAGAAATAACTAACGTAGTTATAACATTGAGACAAAAATTATTTTTGGTGACCCCACAAATTAAATTAGAATTTTGGTGACCTAAGTGAGACTGCAAATTTTTGTGGTGACCTAAGTGAAATTACCCCTAAGTAATATACGTAAGAGAACGAGAGGCGGAAACATGACGACACAAAAATTTTAACCGGAAACCGAACTATTACCTATGGTTCCAATTTTTTAATTCCAAATCCGATTTAATTTTTAGTTCAGAACCGGTTCTAGTTCTAAAGTATCCACTCCTAGTTCAATATGTTTACCACACAAGCTTAGTTCGAGCTTATTATATAAACCTGGTCGAGTGATATAAAATTAATTCGACTTGTTTGCACACATATGTAACATTGTCTCTTCGGGGATCGAATTCTCAAACCACGGGGGTGTCCTCTGGGGACGTGTTATTGTAACCTTCATGCACTTAAAATAACATTTTATTTTACTAACTACAAAAATAAGTATTTGAATTCTAGTGTTCAACTTTCCACATTTTATCTGTATATTCACCATATAAAATCGTATTACAATATTTCTCCTTTTATTTCCCTTTTGACCACTGAGCCAATGACTTGTATATGCAACCTTTCTTCTCTCCACTGCTTCTGGACAATCATGCATTTCTTCTGCATATGTTTGAGCTTCAAAAAATGTTCCAGCTTCTTCACACTTCACCGGAGAAGACGAATAACTCTGAATCAACCGTCAATGATCGACGTCACAGAGGGAACTCTTTCTGAAGAACATCAAGATTCCGAGAATCACAAGCCTCGTGCATGTCCTTACGATCCGCGCAGCTGCAAAAGGATTCGGATATGTGAATTGCAGAGCTTATCAGCTGGATATGAAATTTTGTTTTTGTTTTGTTTTTCTCAAACCTTAGGGAAATTCTCAAATATTGCCAGGCATTGTCTGCCTTTGGATTCATAGCGAGTGCTCGGACATAGTACCGAATGGAATCAGAGTACATACCCTAAAGGCAAAACGAGGTTTTAATCGATAAATAGCAAATAATGCTTCAAAGGAAATGAAAATGACTCAACACTAACATCTTTATAATCATTGAAACAAATATGGTGGAAAAAATCAATTCACACCCAGAAAAGGCGAGCGGAAGAAGGATATGCGAGTGTAAAATGTATTCTGATCCGATTTCTCATCCATGTTGAAGATCAAAATGAGTGCAGATAAAAGCATAGGAATGAAACCTGATTGGCGTAACTGATTCCCATATTTGCCCATGCACGCACATAATTCGGCTTCAAATCCAGGGCCTGGAATGAAAAACGTATAAAAGGTAAATCAAGTATAGCTGATAACATAGAACTCACTCAAAAGATATGACAAAGAAATGCATGTTTAGAATCTGGAAAAAAATAGAAGGACAAGCAAGAAATAGATTAATATGTGAAAAAGGAAAGCACATTAGATTCATTTGTTCATCAATCATGGAAGCTTTAAAAACTCTTAAACATGATACGTCAAATATTACATGAAGGCCAAATAGGTGTTGATTATGAATTACCCGTTGATAAGCCAATATTGCATCTGCACTCTGTACACTGTTAGCTTGTGTTGCCCCAAGCTTGTTCCAAAGAGAATAATCACTAGGCTTGAGTTTTATAGCTGTCTGGAAAGCTTCAACCGCTTTATCATATTCTCTTGATAGATTGAATAAAACTCCAAGTACTATATGCACATCAACATCCTCAGGTGACAACTGAGCAGCATTGTTGAACAAACTAACAACCTGAAAGGCGCAATAGTATTCGTCCGCGTTATGTTAAGGGGAAACCATTCAGATGTAAAAAAACACAGATCATAAGGTTAATATTACCGACTACTTTGTGCTACTTTCCGTGAAAAAAGTCTAGGAAACAAAATCACCATGACATAGGGCCATGAGATTCTAAGAGCTTGTAGACACAAAATATATGAATCTAAATGAACTGAAGTCAAGATTTCAGCACCTTCTGTCCCTCAACGGATCACTCTACTACAGCTACAAGGATTTAACAATTTGGGTACGTATATGTGTCTATTTATCAAATATGTTTGTAGTGAACAGTTTTTGTTAATTTGGTAGGAAAAACTGTATTCCTTTCCACATCATCAGAAATTTACAGCATACTTCCAGTTTATTCTAAACAAAATCCAATCCAATGAAAAATGATATGTTGGATCACATCACCCAACCACATTCAAATGATTCAATTCATATTGGGTTCTTAACCTCTGACCTCTCAGAAAAGTATAGTTCTCTTTGTAAGGCAATTTCTAATATTTAGGATAAAGTTGGGCTATTTCATAATACATAAATTGTATAAGATGTACTCACGTCATTGTAATAGAAAGAACCAGGCTGCTCTGGTGGAGTAAGCGTCCCATACTTTGGATGATTATGTAGCCATCCATACAAATGTTTCAGTGCAGCTTGCTGCTCCAATTCTGCATTTTGACAAGATAGGCAAATTACAGATTTATTTTCCTTTATAAAGTCAATATTTTAGTCCGTCGTCACAGGGAAATTGTGAAATTGCATTGAATACCCATTACAAAATAGACTTGCTAGAATTAATAAGAAAGTGTGAACCCCCCCGATCACTAAATTAGCTCAGTTATTCTTTAATGATAGATATTAAATATTAAATGGATACACCCTTGATATTACTGTGAAAACAAGGAAAAACGTTACTCACCATTTGTATGACTCACGCCAAGAGCAAGAAGCACTTCCAAATTTGTTGGATCAGCCTCTTGCGCACGCATCATGGCTGCAATAGCCTGCATTGATTATATTTCTTTACAAGATTAGTCTAAGGCAAAAGCATTAATTAGACATATAATCAACAATCTAGCAGGCCTTTGAATGCACAAACAGAAGATGACAAAATTGTTATCAAAGACATGATTAATTGGTACAGATTTGCGTCAAATGAACAGCTCCAAGTAGTAAATTGTTTCTGGAATCCATACCAAGTGTATTTGAACCATAGGGTCAACTACTCCAATGACCAGAAATACCAGTCTAATAAAAAGAGTTAATAATGATTGAAATCAATGATCTGGTAGAGAGCAGGTTTCAGGAAAAGACATTTTGTCGTCTATGAAAACTTGAACCAGGTGAAAATCCTACCAACCAGATATAAAACATGATGAAGAGAATATTTGCAAGAAAACAGAATGAAAAATCAAAGATATATGAATGATGGAGTTTTGAATTTCATATAGCTTGTGACGAAATTTTGAAATATTTTACACCATTGTCCTGAGTGTATATTGAATAAAATTATCATATTCAAATGAAGTCAGCAACACGAAGTTGTTGACCGAAATCAAAGAAGTATAAAACAAAAGAAAAACCATATAGCTGTACATGAGGACTCAAACAAGCTTCAAAGACGTAACAAATATATGCAGAAAGCATCCTAGCATGTTGCAAGAATATCAAGAAAGCTGAAAAACCTGTTGATCATCATCATTCTCTGCATGTGTTATGCCAAGTAATCTCCAACCTTCAGCATTATCAGGGTATTTTATAACTTCGGCCTCTAAAGCAAGCACAGCTTCACTCAAAAGACCTTTGCGGAACAACTCTTGACCTTCTTTTAAAGGATTGGGATGACCAACATAAGGATTCATATCAGAGAACACATAAACTCCCCTCGAAGCACCAAACTGCTCCTTGGCCACTACTTGCTCATTTAGGTACCTGTGTATTGTTACCACAAAAGATTTTTATCTGAATACAAGGCAATCCAATAAAAAGGTCCAGCTCAACCAAGTACAATATTAGCTGGTGTGGCACATGTAACTCTGAATCCACTCTCCCCCAATTAGCATCCGTGGTTTTCAGGTTTCAAGGAATCATGTAACAAAGTGGGCAACTAGCACCTAGTCTAACTAGGTATGACTTACAATATTGTTTTTCAATAATGGAGGATTTAGCCTGCCTGAGTTGATGGTATCTACAATAATATATTAGGATATCCATGGATAAGAGAAACTATCTCCCATTTTCTTCCACGTGGACAGGAAAATAAAATCCTTTTGAACAGTAGGTTTGGCTTGCCATGTTCAGATATAAATGCCAAAACTACAAATGAAAATACCATCAAACTTTAGAACTAATCACTGAGACCTTCCAACTTAAATCTACTTGAAGTTTTCAAAACCTGTATCGATTCATGACTAATTTAACTGATTGTATGCTTTGTATTTGAGTTACATATAGTAGCAATTCAAGATTTTCCATCAGATACGACTTTGTATTAGAAGGCAAATGCTACAGTGACAATCTGTTTCTTCATATAAAGTCAACTGAACTTACTCGCCATACGAATCTGCCCAGCTGTCAGAATTGTCCCCCAAAACAGCTTCACCAACCTGCTGCTCAAGTTCTTCTGCCCAGTCATTAACATTGAACTTAGAGAACTCATTAACCCATTGATCTTCAATAGAACCATGTCGCTCCCTCTCAGTCGTGAATTCATTTGTCCATTGATCAGGTCCTTGCAAAAGCTGAGCACGGATAAAATTAAGCAGCTGAATTTCTATACGTGGAGTTAAACTATGAACCTAAATTTTATAAATGAGGAAAAGTTTGTATCGAGAATCTCCGAGCATAGGTAATAGAACATCAGTCACTTATAATTCCCCCCAATATGTGTATGTATGACTTATTTTACAAACTCCATAGCTACATTTCAAACAGCCAGTAATTGGCTTGTTAATGCTTTTCATTCTATATTTCTCCACAAGATGAAGGCATAATTTTGTCTAGGAGTAAGTATTAGGTCATGCAGGATTTAAGAAATGTAGCAACGATAAAATTATTGAAAGATAACTATCAACTTTTAAACAATTTTTTTATTATTTCCATCTTTATCAACATTTCCAAAATTCCAATGAACAAGTCTAATTGAGAGAGGGAGAGAGAGAGAGAGATGTTCTCTACAAGGATGATATGGACGAGTACAGATTAAACTAATGAATATCATTTCAATGGAACAAACACAAAATAATAATAGTGCAAATATATGACTTGTTGATTCTAAATTTTGTGAATAAGTCTGCTACCATCAAAAGAAAAGCAAAACAAGACAGAAAAAGGATAACTGCTCAAATTATTTATGACTGACGTCATGTTATTTTGTTGAGTATGATGTAAATTATAAGACAGATCCAACATATGCATACAAGAAATTGTATGTGAATAAACATTACTTTATGTACTCACATTGCTATGTGAATACTCATCTGCCCAAGTACCACCTCGAGTGTATTGCTGATAATATTCGGTTGCCCAATCACCAGGTGCGGCTGGCTTTACTTGATTGTCATCAATAATGAGTTCACCACGACTCATTTTCGATACGAATTGAAGAAACTTAGAATTCTGCATATCCCAACTTTGAGTCAAACAGCAAGAAAACAGTTATAAACAGTGTGAAGAGAATCACCACGAAACTGTAAATTTGGGCCATTTATGGAATGTTTGAGAAACATTGAGTTATTTACGAGGCAAAGCAAACCTGAAATTTGGGGTCGTCATTTTGAGCTAACGTGTGGGCAAGCATACGAGTTTGCTCTATTGCAGCTAAGCCTGGGATATTTACACCTCTCATTTGACCAACTAACTGAGACTGCTCCTGTTTAAAAAACACACATACTGTACGTGAATGTAATCCGACGCCTAACGAATCATTAAAATAAATTATGCTACAATAGAGGCATTATGTATTTATGGAAGATCATGAAACAAGTAGCCAACCCCACCTCTATTTGGGAAAGACTTGGTTACAGTCATTGTTGAACAAAACAAGTCAATTGACAGGAATATGAAGATTGTGGGAGAAGGAAACTGGATAACGACTCAATGACCTTTCAGTTGTGCATTAAGAAACATCGGCTGCTCAAAGCACGTTATGGTCATCAAAACAGCAACCAAGCATTACCCGAACAGTGTTGATGTTAGCTACATGAATCCTTGGGTGAAAAACATTGGGATCCAGTACTCGTATTCTTCTCCACTCCACTCCATACCATTTCATGTTATCAACTTAGTTAAGTGATTTCTTAATATATATAAAAATTAGGATAATTTATAATAAGCACATTTGGGAAAGAAAAATCTGATCTCAATGGAGAATTGCTGTGATCGAATACTTAATAATACTAGTTTAGTTTGTAGCATGTAACTAATAGCAGCCAAAATGATCGTTGCAGTTTAGTTCATGAACTTACATATTTATACGTGGAAATCCAATATATGATACCTTTCAAAATAAAATACTAATAATACCAAGACAAACCACGCATTTTCATATACTAGCTATGTGCCCTCTACCTGCTCAAATTCAGAGGCCCAACCATTAGCTCCATGTTGTTGCTCAAAAGAACGAGCCCAAGCATCAGGATCTTCAAGTTGTGCTTTGTGTTGGTTAAACTCAGTAATCCATCCATCTGTTGCATGAGCACCAGGTTGCATCATGCCTTGAGACTCATTCCAGTAACCCTCCAGCTCCCTGAATCTCCCAGGCATTGCACCCCTACCCTGTGCATCACTGTCAATATCTAATGAATGCAACAACGAATTTACCTGACAATTGCCACAATCTAGGTGAGTTCACAAGCATGTAGAAATGGTTCAAAGATGAAAAACAATGCACACCAAGAAAGATATAAAACGATCAGCCATAAGGCCAGATTCAAGTAAATGAATCACAATTGAAAAAACCCAACTCTTGTAGAAGAGTTCATTTGAATCCTAACATAAGCAGCTAACCTGCGTATTTATAAAATCCTCACTCTTGTCAGAAAAAAAGTGCCGTGCCATTATGCTGCTACGATCACGTATGCATTGTTTGTCAGTTTCAGACAATCCCAAGGGTGGAAGTGGAGTAGGGCAGAAAGGGATTCCGCCACGGCTACTGTCAACAAATGAGTGTAAGAAATTTGACAGCACTCTTTGAGGTGGCCCTGCAATATAGTGAGAAAACGATTACTTATTTGAATAAAAAAATTGTGATCTCGCTCCTTTTAAATGAGACCATTAATCTTTGACACTGGTTTTGGTGCCGTCATTACAGAGGCACGTTACGCAATTGCAATTACAGAGGAATCATAAATTAGTTTACCATAAACATTCAAGTGCTATTGGTTAAGTTACTTATGATTGCTGATACAATCAAGTTAATCAACTATACTCATTTACCTGTTTTCATACAGCTAAAATTTAGAACCTCTGTTCATATATATTGAAGAGCCATTGTAGTTTACATTCGCCACTGATTCATTTTCTTGAAATTAACAATATCGTTACACCAATAGTAGACCAAACTACAATGCCATCATCCAATAACTGTACCATCCAATTTTTTCTAATTTATAACAGCCCATCCAACTCTTCGATGCCTTTTGTAAACCCTTCCATATCATTGTTTTACAATCTCAATTAAACTGAAGTTCCAAAAGCTCTTTTGCTTGTCCTTGAAGTATATATGCAGCCACCTAACAATCAACTGCACCTAGCTTGAAACAGATTACCATGCACTTCAAATAAAATTTTTTTTTGGAAATACCGTCCAGAACAGGTTGGAGCTGCATGCCGCCTCTGCCATCGTGTCCAATGAAGGGGCCTTGAACCCCTGGCCCTTGAGGCCGTTGTACCTCGTCCCACGCATCAGAAAATCCACTTTGACGCATAGCATTGAACCCATTTAGGAATTCGGAGCCCTGCCATAGGATAAATGTCATGTCAGTCACTCACGAGTACCCGAGAAGAACGATTCCCACAGAAGGGGGTACAAGAACCTGGACTCCAGTTTGGGAAAAAGGTTGATCAAGAGCTCTCAAATGGTCAGCAGTTTCCTGATAAAATGGCGCCTCCGAACTCGTGGGTATTGCCGTGGGTATCTCCTTTAGCCTTTCCTGTTCAAATATTTGGTTTTTCAGATAACAAAGTCACACATTCCGAATAAAGCAGCCCTCACTGTCTCTAATCTTCTAAATCGTAACAATAAAAGAGGTTGTGTCACATTAACAAACACATGTTAATTTTCTTCATAGACAGGTACAGGTTTGTCTCTTCATTTTCATTTACCAAATTCATTTTAAAACAGTTGAGTAACCAAAAACAAAAACCCTGAGACCCATTTCTGCAATGAAATCATCCAGATAGTTAACTTATAAGAAAAAATCACAAGCTACAAGTTTTTGAATTTGTACACGATGATCACAATATCAACACATTATATTACTATATTTAATAAGAAGTATCAATTACAGCTCAATTCAATCCTGTAATCAGAAAATAAAACACTAGACCAGCGAAAGATTGAACAGCGACTAGAGAGAGAGAGGGGGAACCTGAGTCTTGGAAGACGAACCGACGAGGGCGTT
>JAYMTP010001760.1:0-22355 GCA_036897365.1 Geranium brycei
ATGAACAAATAAATAAAAAGAGAATGAATGAGTTTTTTAGAAGAAAAAGAATGAAAGATGATTCATTGAATTGAGTTGAAAAGCTCAAACATCATTAAGAAAAGTCTACAACAATTAATAAAGTTTAGGTTTATGATCTTGTGGACAAAATAATACACACTTACCACTAAGAAAAATAGCTTGTATTATTGTGTTACACAACTTTTGAATATATATCAGAATATAAGGGGAGGCATATCTAATTTTTGAGAAAATTTTTATACAATATTTTTCCGAATTCCCGGGCCAAGGGAGGGCGGGTTCCCCCTCTGCACTATCGTACTCTAATTCTTTAAGAGATTTTTAAAGGATAAATAGTTTAGAGATATTACTTTAAATCTATAGAGATATATATTTTTAAAATAAAAATATAACTATTTACATTGCTAAATTAGACATACAAAATGGTTGTACCCCGAACTCTGTTTTTGGTCATTCAGAAGTCAAAATCCTTGAAATTTAATTGGCAACATGTTCTTATCTTAATCATGGCCAAATATAAAACAGTTTAGGGTCTTCTTTCCCTATCTAATCACCACTTTACAGTCCTAATTGATTTTTCAGTTGTGTTTTGATGGCAGGATTGTTAGTATGCGGAGGATGTATACCGATTTGAGAAAAAAAATGGATTAAAAATAAAAGGTTATTTTTAGGAAAAGGGTATAATTTGAAAATTTGAAAGGAAAATAAGGGCATTTAAGTCATTATGCATTGAAAATAAAACATATAATAACTAGAAGGTTTTGGTATTTCAGAAAAATATATATATATTAAAAAGTCAAAAAATAATAACAAAGTCAGTAGATGAAAAATTGTTTGACAAGTTGGGTAGGGGAAAAAAGGAAAGTGAAACTTAGGTAAAAAAAAATTAAAAACACAAATTTTTGGGGTTTTTCCGCCCAAAAAAAAAAAAAAAAAACAAATTTTTGGGTGTGTTGAAGTTTCATTTCTCCATTACAATAGGAACCAGAAAGTTGTAAATAAAAATAGAGAACAAGCTTAAGAAAAGTTATAAACTTTATCTTCTGAAATAGTATAATTTAAGTTAAGAGGCTCTAATCTGGAGTATAGCAAATCTTTTGATACGATACATGATTTTGTTGTTGGTACTTAATAAGTGTCAACTCAATTCCATGGTTGGGTGGACATTGATATTGTTGGTTTCTTGCTTAATATTGGACAATTCTAGGCCTGTGAAGCTAACCCAGTTTGAGTTGCGGTGCTACCTTACTCTGCTTTTGCTTCAATCCTTCAAACTGGGCATCAAACATAACATCCTCGAGATTCAAGGTCTTAAAACCTTAACCCTTTTTTCAAGTTGGGTTTTAATCCTCCAAAAAAAATGAACATGAAATACTCTTAATTATAGTGTGCATACTTGTTTCGAATCAAGGATTTGAATTCTTCGAACTCGATCTCGTACTCATGCATTGTGCCCTTTTAATAAAGCCATTTGAAGTCTTCAAAAATATTGTCATGATCCACTAGTTCGAAATTGTAAATGATGTCTATGTAGAATTGGTACCAACGAACCACTCATCTCTCAGCTAAATATTTAGTATACCAGACAGTTGCTCTTTTGACGCGCCCGGAAAGTTCTCCGGTCCTTCCAAGTAATATCGTGATATTTTGTCCCGGAGTTCATCAATCCCACAAGAAGAGTTGTCTAGTTTAGTTTGAACACTAGGAGTTTAGGATCACTATTCGGACCTAGTCGGTTTTAGAAATGGTGCGTGGTGGTAAAACACAATCCAAACAAGCATGCAATTATCAAAGTCGTCACAAATCAATAAAAGCAAGCTACGAATAAGAAGATAAACATATAAGCAGTAAAAAACTTAAGGCAATCGAGGGATCAGAAATCCGGTGGATGATTTAATTAATAAATTATTAAAAATTGATTATCAATTACGCGGAAGATTTTTAAGATGGATCAACTATTGGGACGTTCCAGGCCTACCCTAATGCCTTTAAAGTTGTACCGGCAAGACGAAAGGTTGGAGTAACCAAATTAAAATTAGTCATCGCATTAACTCAAGTTATCCTAATTAAACCATCTTTCGCCCGAAAACCATATAGATGTAAACCGTATATGTGAACTTTCACCACGTAAATATGGTCTCTAAACCCTACGGTCAACCTAGGTCGATTGGTATTGCCTCTCTTTCTAAATTTGATCTAAGTTCAAGCCCACCCGAGAGAACTTGCATTACAATCACATTTAAAGCCTTAATTCATTCTCTAACCCATTAATTATAAATCAATCCATTCAATTTATCAAGTTACAATACTCATTCATCCCTTACCCCGACCTAGGAATTTAGCTACTCATTTGAATAGTCACCAAGTTCATCATTTCAAATTCAACGTTCATCATAATATTTATGGACAAAAATAAAATCAAACTCATAATCAAATGAAGTAAATCCTCAACTACCATAAACCCAATATTCAATGCAATCATCCAACAATACCTTAATAATCTAAACTGAAAAATAATCATAAACTGTACTCAAACCTCAACTTGATCTCTACAAGCTCGTATCGGTCTCCTCTAGTGATCCCGAGCTTCTACCATTGTGAAATGATGACCTTCTTCTCTTCTTTATCTTTGAAAATACGTGTGTGGAGATATCATTTCAAAGCCCTAATCATTTGCATTTATATGAGAGCTCAAAAGAGATTCGAAATTTGAAAAATGCACAGAATCAGCCAGCTTGCGGGTGGGACCCCGCATGTTAACCCGCCAGCTTCCTTTTTTCGCTTCATCATCTCGCCTAGCTGGGCACATGCTGCTAGGTTAGCAGGAGCCTGTTTGGTGTGTCCCGGTAAGTCAACCAGGCAGCCTTCTCCAAGGTAGCCGGGTGAGCTCTCTTTCTTCTTCAATTTCATGGCCACGGGTTAGCACAAGCCTCATGGGTTAGACTAGGCAGGTTGACCGGTCAGCCTCTCCCAACTTTTTCAATTTTTTTTTTCGTTTCAACTCCATTTCATCTCTTTTTCGGCATGATTTCACCTGAAATTATCTTGAAACCCTTGTGAGGTAACAGTTGCATTTTATACACTAAAATTGTAAAATCGGGGAAAAGGGGGTGGATAAAAGTGAGGAGATTTTACTCGTGAGGATAATAAAATTCCGACCTCATCAACCACCCCACACTTAACCTTTTCTCATCCCGAGAAAATGAAAAGGAAAAGAGTACAATCTACGAAAATTTAAAAATACATTATTTTCCCGAATTAAACCACGAGGTAACTCGTAGGAGGAGTTCGGGTCCTCCTGAGGGCTTATAAGAATTGAATGCCCACGAATCTGGTATGCGCATGCAAATGCAACACTTGATCCTAAAATGAAAAAGACTCAAGTTATACAGCAAAGTCGAAAATAAAAAATTATTTACAAGAAAGTAATCACACAATCTTCAAGTTATATTAAGCATGTTGAAGAAAAGACAAGCTCATAACTACCATTTAGTGACTCGATCAAGTCCACCCAATCAACCACACAAGTGTCTAGAAATCAAACAAACATCAATCATGTGAGAATAAGATTGATCTCAAAATTGTCCAATGCACATTTCTCGACACATATCGATCTCTTTTCACTTGAAATTTACAGTTTATGTGCTATTAGCTCAACCACATCTCTACTAATTGTAGGAAATTTAGTGTCTTGAGTGAATCCATTTGTACGGATTTATCACGCTTGTAATGTTAAGGCTTAGGCTAAGGTGAGAATTTAGAGGATAAAAACGGTTTATGTGGTGCACCACCACAAGGTTGCTTTAAAAACTCACAAAATCCGAGCACATTGATCTCCCCATAGCATGTTTCTTTTGCTAAAATCAACCCCCACTTTTATTTTGAATCATTTTTTTAAAAAAAAACTTTGGCTCTCAACCTTTTTCTTTGTTTTGCAAAACTTGCAATAGAAACTAGTGGAATTGTCCAAACTGTCAGAACCCACTCCAACCGTCATATCTCATCCAATCTGCGTGGAAGGAAAAGAAGAAAAAAACAACGTTAGTTAGTGTCGTTTGGGTACTTTGAGAATTTCAACCTAATTTAACGTTCCACGATGTTGTTGTATTTTTGCGTCGATATGTATCCATATAACCTGATCCCAATAAAGTCGCAAGATCTACTGCCCGCAAAGACAAAAAATGGTACAAATGTTATGTCGAAATCGAAAACAAGACATCTGAGTATTATTACGAAGTCTAATAATTCCACTATGGAATCCCATAACCTTGATCAGGTGTGTAGAACTTTAGAGTTCTAGTTCACAATTTTCGGTTTCCAAGCATGATTTACCCATCTGCCTTTTTCTCAATGCAGAATTGACATGGTTTGAAAAGTTCACACTGTATTTTGAAAGCAGATACTATGAGACTGATTTGAACACAAGTAACAATATCATTTTTTGAAGTTGCACGAATGTGGAATATTTTTTGTTGGTTGGTGGAATATTCTATGTCAAAGTCATGCAGGATTGCGAGAACATTTTTACGCACTTGTTGACATTTTACAAAGAAGGTGGAAATATGGACCAATATGGTGTAACCATTTATCTATATGGTGAAACTATTTACCTATTTGGTGGAACTATTTTTATTTTAGATAATGGAAGTCAGTCAGAGATCCCAATCAGTACGTGCATGCAATCTGCTTCCTACCCACAGTTCTTTGATTGGGTAAACATTGACACCCAATATGAGCCTCTAGTAGGATTGGACGAGTTGGACTATGATCACTCCATGCATGACGTACCCAAAATCACGACTCAAAGTTTCAAAATAAAAAATAGTATCACGAAAACGAAGAACACAGACCTATAGAACGTACCGTTTATGAATAAATGCAATGCGCCTTAGCTTCACCACAAAACGTTCACCACAGAAGAGATCTCGAGAGCAAGAGTGATAGAAAGCAACACAATATTCCACAGAATCGAGCTCCAATTCAATTTTCTTGGTTAAGTTAACCTTCAACAAAACGAAATTACTTGAATACCCTCAAAAATCCGTCAGTCGACGTCTTCTATCCTCACAGAAGCGTTAAAACACGTGTCGCGCGATGGGAGACTAGCGAGAAATGGGCGTAGATTTGGTGGGTTCGAACAGTTTGGACAAAACCCCATATTTGTATATGATTTATTTTTCTTGTCTCGGGACTTTTTATTTCTTTTTCTTTTTTATATCTTTTCTTCCCTCGAGCACATAATGAATATAATGAGCAATTGAGAAAAACAAGTACAAAACCTCATTTTGTTTAAACATAGCCCAAAATACATGTGTATGCACAAATCATCCCAATAGTCAATAAACCCATAAAAATCAACTCATCACTCATGAAGCACCTAAGAAAATGATGTAAAGAATCAAAATTAATTTTGGAAAATAGAAACAAAAAGGAACATTGGCTTGTATTGCAAGATTTCATAAATGAGGCTTTTTGGCTCAAATATGGTACTATGGTAATATTATCACATATAGACTTTTTAGTTCAAACGGTCCAAAGATGGCTTATCGATTCTTTTCCCAAGTGATCACTAATTCCCTATTCTATTTTGCCACAAGTGGTCTTACCTCTAGTTCTAGACTTAGGTTACCAAGCAGGATATGGACAATGTCTTAAAAGCATGCAAAGACTGAAAATCAACCAAACATCAAAGCAAACATTTGATTCTCTCCTAAGAACATTTATTCAAAGTCATGTAAAACTCATGCAGATTTTCAAGCTTTTTCAATCGAATCATCAACAACAACAATATCATCATTGGTGTCTAATCATCAGGCCTAACAATCATCAATAAATCATGCAATCACTCAAAATCTTACATTTAATCATGAAAACAATCAACGACTCTAGATATCGACAACTACCAACACGGAAAATCATAGGAGAAAACAGTAAGACAAAATGTACAAAATAAAAATAAGACAGAATGTACACGACCCTAGATATCGAAAACTACCAACGCTGTCAGGTAAATTGACGGTGTTCTTTAACTTATTCAGATTGATTTTTTTGTGACACTTGCTTCTCCAAGGAGACATAGTAGTATCTGTTGTGCCAAGGAGGAGCTCTTGTTAGAAAGGATTTGTATTCCGGTTTTTTTCATTTAGAAGGACTTCCACCGGAAACGGAGGCTCCAGCGGAGCAGTTAGAGACGACAGAGGAAGGGCTAGTGACTGGCATGGTGCAGGTGGTAGAGAGATGAGAGAGGAAGGAGGGAGAGGATAAAAATGGCACTATTTGAATTTTAAAACACATGGAAGGTTATTTTAGTCTTTTAAATTAAACTTTAACATGAGTTAATGAAAATACTAACTATGAGAAATTTGCAATTATAGAGTATTCCTAAAGTGAGAAAAAACTCGAAGTGTAGTTAAGTGCAAATCACCTAATTCTAGGTATAGTTATGTGAGATTTTCCATTACTTAATTTTGTCAAATCAGTTCAGTTCGCCTGGCTTGAAGCTTGACCTCCTCGTTCTGTGTTGACTTCATCTCTGACATCTCGCTGGTTCGAGCACCGTCAGAGCACCATCAGAAGTCTTGAACGAGTTCAAGACACTCCGTTCACCTCTCTTGTACCTAGCCAGAGTTGAAGATTGAAGACAAATCTTCAAACCAGACAAACCAGACCGGTTTGGTAGAAATTTGATTCTCAAGCTAGCCAAACCGTTGATTCAATTATTGATTGCGAGAGTATTTTGGTCATTTCATAAGTTTTTTTAATGGAACGAGAAAAAAATATATTTTGGTTACCTCACAAATTAAATTTAAAAAATAATGACCTCCGTGAGAATACACTTTTTTGGTGACTTATGTGAAATTATCCTTAATTATAAATTGAATTAGGGTAATTGTTATATTATTTATTCTATTGATAAATACTTACTAGATGTGTACTTATTGTAATTATTGAATTGATAACTTAAACATCAACGACCAATGGCATTCAATTATGGTAATTATTAAATTAATAACTACCAAATTGCCACCAAAGCAAACAGATGCATCCAATAATCAAAACACGCGAAACAGTTTGCCCAAGGTTGAGCTTTCGTACCAAGTGTATTCTCCACGTAAATCATATGATTAAACAATGCATATGAGTACCAATTACGACTCGTAAATTGTAGAGCTATGAGTCTAAAAAAAAGAGAGATGATTACATTTTAGTATTAACACCCAAGCAAAAACCAGTACACAGATACACACTCTAGTTCCACTGACCAATACTTATCAAATTAGAGTTCTAAAATACATAGAGAAGATAACAAAACCTTCCGTCAGAGAGAAGGTTTTATATTTCTTCGTACACACACTACCCTTTAATGGCCATTCCCTGAATTGCATCAAAATCAGCATCAGTTATACCATTAGAGAGTGCTAGCTCACTCCACAAATAAAATACCCAGCCCTAATTATCTACTTCATTCATCTGCTAATGTTAGCAGTAACTTTGGTCTTTTCTTATGCCAAAATTACATAATTAACTTCAAGCCTATGATATAAATTCAATGACTCTTGTCAGCGAGCGGCCACAGCATCAGCCCTGGGATTGGCATCCAAGAGTTGATGCAGCTTCTTACCAGTGTTTTTCTCGAACCTGTCGTTTTCCTCACCACTCTCAATGGAGCCAGAATTGTTAACTTTAGAAAGCAAGTTTTTTGTACTTATTGGTTGAACCTTATTGTTATGGCACTTGTTCTGAGCCAGCTCTTGGTTTATCCCTACTCGTGCTTCCTTTAACTTTTCCTGCACAAAATAGTCAGGTTCCTTGTCAACAAGAAAAATCTATATGGGAAGCAAAAAAAAAAAAAGATAACAGTACGACAAAAGGCATAGGATAGGTGTTGGACCGTGAATGCAGAATTTTCAGCACGCAGTTTCCCTGAATTCTCTGTTAATCGGTTTATTTCAGATCTGAGTGCATCATTCTCAGCAGTTAGGGCTTCAACCCTTTTGCCAAGTTCTTCAGCTTCAGCCTAGATGCAAAAAATTGAAATTTTAATTCCAAGAAATAATAGAAATTAATAACCGTAGCTGATCTAAGCATCGAACACCTAGATTTTAGTTTCTTTACCTGCTTTCTCAATCTTGATCTTCTAGCAGATTCTCGATTCGACTGTTTCCTCTTCTCTCGTTTCAGCTCCCGGTCATTCTATATGATTAAAAAATTATCAAAATTAACAACACTAGAAGTCTAGAACAATGGTTTATTTTCCTACCTAATGATATTGTGAAGACTGGTACCTTTCGAACTTTTGACCAAACATTTTCAAATTTACCCCAATTAAAATACTCTATCTACTACAAAATAAGTGTCTCCTTTCTAAAATTGGATGTCCAAAACAAGAGTAACCCTTCTTATTTAGGAAATAGTTATCTATGAATTACTTCTAACATGGTAGCACCTGAGATCAAGGGCTCATGGAATAGAAAAGGAAGCACTATTCTCACTAGTTCTTCATCTTTGCTAAGAAGAAAACGGGACACTTGTTTTGGGATTGAGGGAACAGGCAATTTGGACAAGCTGAATGTATGAGAGGAACAGAAATGATATTAAAAATAGTAGAGGCTTTGCACACCATACCTGTAACCAGGTTTCAGGAGGCAATATAGAACCAGGTAGTGGGAAAGTTGAAGAACTGGTCTTAGTGGTAACAGCAGGACTCCTGAGCTCCAATGTAGCAGTCATGCCAGAAGAAACTACAGATCCTACTGGTATACCTGGAACACTAGTGGGAGAAACACTCTCCCCTAAAACCTTACTAAGAGCTGCATGTGCCTCCTCTGCAGGAGTACTGGTCTGAGTTTCAGTTTTCCCAAATGCACCTGCAACTGCAACCAAACAAATACAACAATTAAAATATGAAGACAGCTTGGCATGATCGACTATCAACTTTCTGTTTTCATCCCCTAAGTTGAATTCAATAGGGAAGGAGCTCAAGGGCTCAACCTCAATCACTGCAAGATCATACCAATCGATAGGATTCTAACGAGCCTCTTGTTAAGTGGAAAATAGTTCAGTGATTTGTCAGAATAAACCATTTGTATCCTCATAACATGGCAGAAAACAAATTATTTTATGTTCATAATATTGATTATTGAGTGGTACACTACTACTTACTGCCTACCGGTAACTGATGTTTTTTTTTTATCAGCACCAACAACTGATGTAGTTTCTGAAATAACAACAGTATCCTTTGCTAAAAACTTGTCCTAATATGAGACTTCAGATAAATAAATTATGTATGAATATAAGCTATTCAGTACTAAATATACCTGTACCAATGGCTGGTTTCTCTTCACGGCTTCTTTTCCTTCCAGTTTGACCAGGCTGACATATTATTACCAAGATTCAGAATTCAGTTCTTGACTTGTATACTTTTTTTCAAAGTTCTGAGAGCAAAATCATGGTATGAGTTACTGTTGACTACAACTAGTAATATACTTACCCCGGCTGTATTTGCATTGCTTCCATCACTAGAACCTTCAGTTGTCTCTTCACTGTTCATTTTGTCAAAATATAAAATTTAGCCAAGTAACAAGAAATCTAGTATGGATAACTCATATTAGAAGGTATGTCTCAGAGAATTAGAAAAGGCAAATTTCCACTGTCCCAAAAGTACAGGCAGACAAATTACACTAAATTCAGCTAACCTATGTGACAGCCCGTGCTCAGCTCCTTTATCAGCACTTTCAGATGAGCCATTGCCCATTGAAACTGCAACCCCATCAAACCTCTTCAACTTCTGCATCAAACCTTGACCGCTATTTCCTGCGGATTTTTTAGGGGTTTCAATGCTCAGAGGAGGCGCTACCTGCATTATTGTAACATAGTGAGATCAAACAATATTTAGCCGGTATAGCAAAGTTCGACTACTATCCTTGTTGGTCCACTTACTAAAAATAGTTTTACATCAGTAGTAACATGACAAAGCAATAGAATGGAAGAGGTTAAAATGTTCCAAGAATTCACTTACAGCAGGAGATGAGGCAATCCCTTGCCCAGGCGAAGATCCCTGTATCAATTTCGAAAAGAAAACCATCAAGGAAAGAGGAATACACATAATAATTAAAGTTGGAATTATGCTAGAGATATAATTTGCCCTTCTAAACATGTGAAAACAGTAATAAGAAAGAAAGGAAGTTGAAAGTAACAGCATACAATCAATTTTCACAAGGCACTGAGGAGTTAGAAGGGTTACAACAGCCCATGGAACCGAAAGGCCTATTGGCTACTGTTTTATTATCAGCAATAATTTAATCAAAAATACCGCTGTCATGGGGATTGGAACTAGCGCCTCATGTTTATTACATGAGACATCTGCCACTTCACCCACAGCCTTTGGTACCTATTGGCTACTATTATTGTAATTGTTACAGCAGAAAAAGAAATAAATCTATGGAACATGAACATACAAGAGGAACGGCTGGGTGTGCATAAACGCCACCATGTGAGTAAATTGCTGCATAGGGTGTCCCATAAGGTGACATCATAGGCTGGAGAAAAATGTCATTAAAGTGGATCCTAGTCAGCAGCCTACTAAGTTTCATGCCAAGTGACTGTGAGAGCACAAACTGAAAACTTAAACCTGGTTGAGCAAATACCTGTGGTGGACCCCACACATATGGGGGAGGTCCATGAGGAGCGTGCCCTGGGGCTACAGCTGAGTTGTAATATGGTGGAAGAGCAACTCGGGGACCATAGTATGCCTGATGATGTTACAGAATAATTCATATAAATACTAGGCACTAGCAACAATTTGTTTCAGATGGTGAAAACTCAAACTCTGTCTGATAATTATTTAAACAGAAACAAAATATAAGGTACTAAACCTGCATGGCTGCCCAGTCAGGATAAACATGGACCGTGTTCTGATCCTGTTATCACATAAGGATAGAAAAATACTCAGACACGGCATACAATTAAAATAAGCAATTGATCGTCTAAAGATGCAATTTAAAGTATCTCAAATCACCTCAAAACAAAACAAAATCCTCTAACGTTAGAATAAAAGAAAAATAAGTAAGACACTTAGTTCCAATGATGGGCATATATAGTTGCTAAGCTTACTGGAGGTGCTGGTGAAGATGATTTATCAGAGTTAGAAGATTTTCCCTCTTCATTGTTTACCATTGTGAATCAGGGAACAGAAAACTCTTTATTGATTTAGAGATCGATGAAGTGGCTAATCTCAAGTAATCTGTTCAAAAACCAAGTAGATGGGTAAGTTTAGGTGGTCTTTATTGCCAATAAACTATCAAAACATGCACAGAGGAGCCTAAAACTTCGAATTTGTAGTGTTACTGTTCAACTTGAACATAACTGTTTCCAAGTAATCACTTGACGATTCAGTAGTTGGCATTGTTCTTGAATTTAACTTGAAAATGGGTGCAAGCACAAAACACAATTTGGTGAATTTAGCTTCTAAAAAAGAAGCTTACAAGTGGGATTCAGCCAAATTGGAACACGGGATATGCTTAAAGCCTTGAGACATATTTAATGGAAATAACATGCATTAGCACCGCATAAGAAAGTTGCTTACAGTTACAGGCACTACATGGCAAAGCAAATAGAAGTCATAAAATGAAGTTCAAACTTGCTTCTCACATATTACTAAAGATTAACATCTCTAAAGAAAAAAGCTGATAAGAAAAAGATCACTTTCCAATTTCCACCAAAAGGAAGTTGGGGAATGCAAAATTAAATTCAATATCCATAGGTGTGCCGACACACACAGGGCAAATGGTACGGGATAATGAACAGAAAATGACACAAATACCCTTTCAAATTTAGTGCAATATTTATTCTAGGAAAAAGCACTCCAGATTGTATGTCTTGATTTTGGATTTTGATGTGCTCTATGATCCCAAGGATTTCAGAACAATTATTCAAACAATTAATACTTCTTTCTTCCTTGTTTTAATTCGAAAACAAAACGAGATCCAATTCAGACTTAACACTGACCCAATTTTCTCTGTTTGGTTGCCGAGGAAAAACAAAATCAACTAGACATCTATGGTATTGGTTGTGAGACTGAGAACTTTTATATTCAACTTTCTCCCATTCCTACACAACGAAACCAAACGGAGAATCCAATATTCAAAATCAAATATGACTGCTCCAACTTTCCCACACTTTCTCGTGACGAAATCCAAATTCCACCAAAAAATGAAATTCAAATTGGCATCGAAATTGACGTACCTTGAGACCTCCGATCCCGAAAACTTGCAAATCCCGTTCCGTTCAGGAGGTTGACCTCCCAAATTACGCAGGAAAAGAAAGCGAGAAGCAGCAAAAGAGCTGTAAAATGGAATCAAAAATGGCAAGCGGAGGTGGTGAGCTGTGGCATTTCTCACATCAAAAACCAGAGAAGAGAGAGAGGGAGAAAGAGAAAGAGCGGTGTTATGTTTTTGCAGGAGTAGCGCCAAGCCAACATCCACGTCACCATACACGTGTCGTATATGGAGGACAGTTGTATTCGTATACATACGGTGGTTGGTTGAGTTGATATTCGTGCTTCCACCGTACACGTGTCCGACGATGACTCGATCTACGCGTCTCTGGGCCACGCTCCAACCCATTCCACCCCGACCGTCATGTGCCTTACGTGTGCTGTCTCTCTTTTATTAATTAATTTAGATTTAGACTAGCTAAATACGATTTAAATGTAATGAATAACATCATTTGGAGTCCGCGACTGTGAAACCGCGTAAAAAGGGAGTCTTTGTCACGCTTTTTGCATCAATTTAAAATAAAATGACGTAAGAGTAACTCTCCTCGTTTTCTCAACGAACACGCACGCATGCACTTAAGTCGGTGGGTGGCCACGTCACAGAGGAAATATTGAACTCTCTAGCTGGCTGTGTTATATTGGATCACCAGGGCACCTCCAACCACCAATTTTTTTTTAAAACAACAAAAGTTTAAGACTTGGAATCCAAACTGAAGATCAAACCTAGGTGGAAGCCACATCACTAACTCCTAATTAGGATACAATTTTGAAGTAGCTTGAGCAAGTTCATGACCTGTTAAATTCCCTTATCGTTTAACAAACTTATTAACTTTTTTTTTCTAACCATCGACACCTTAATAATATGCAGGGCTGTAAATAGCGGCGCCGAAAACCAAACAGGCGCAACGTCGTAGTGTTTTGGTCGTTTTGAGTCGGTTTTGTATAGTATTGGGATGATTTTGGACCAATTTAGGTCGGTTCTGTCCAAACTAATTAATTTTAAAAAAATATGAAAATATTATAACTTGTAGCATAATATGTATTTTTATTATATATGTAAATTAATTTATATTAAGAAAATAGAGATACAAAAATGTAAATCCGTCATGGCCCCGAAGGCCCCCGTCCGTCATCATAGCGTCATGCGACATCTACAACCTTGATGATAAGTAAGGATAATCTCACAAAACTACATTTGACTTAACACACTTTTTACTTAACTATGTTTGACTGTTTTTTTGTGATAGGTAGGCTAGCCGTTCATTTCAGTTAGTTTTAAATGTAAAATAACTAAAATATCCTTGATTGTCATTTAAACTTTCAAACTTTTCCCTTTGATCTTTTTTCCCTTCCTCGTCTCCTCTCCCTATCTACAAATTCACACCATGATTTTGAATTCAAATCACACATTTATCTATGTCCACCATGTCAAATAAAGTAAAATTAGGTGATTCTCCAATGCAGGAGGTTTTCTTCTTGTTTACATTCTCTTGTGTTTGTCAATAGAAAATTAAGAAGTTCATTCCATGTCTTGTAGTTGGCCTTGGAAAAAATGAAATAAGATAGCATAGTGAAATTACATAAAAGAATAACACTAACAAATATTGATAGAATAATCCAGATCAATAGAGTCATAATCACAACAAGTTGAAGGGTAAACTCTTGGCCAAACTGTTGGAGATAATTCTAGAAACTCTCAAATCAAAGTCAAATTGGGAAACTTGAGATTTGATTTCGATCCCAACGCCATCAGTATCAGTGTTTGATCCAAATCCCAGTAAACCTAATACAATGTGATGATCAACGCTATTGGTTCTGATCTCTAATCCTCTAGAGCTTTTAGAAAACCAAATCCCATAATCACCGTTTATAAAATCATAATACCAAAAAACTAGAGCAATATCACTTACTTCTTGTGACGATCTCAACCCTAACTATGACAATTTATCATTACTAATTAGGGTTCTCGTAACAGCAAATCATCGGTATCACATCGGAGGTGGATGATGCAACATAAATGGAATTAGGCCACTCTCGTCTTCTTGGTCGTACGACGGCGTCGAAGCAGAAACTCTGTTTTGTAGCGTTAGAGGATTGAAACGACAACGGGTTTCTCTTCCGGTCAAGTGAAGACACGTCTAGAGGTTGGATTGATACAAACGACACACACATCGATATCATAGAGAGTGTTCGATTTAAAATCCTTCTCACCATATCCATATGAATTCAAATCAAGGTGTGGGAGTTCCAGAGATGGAGATAGATATGAGAGAAGGTGAGAGAAAGGATGAAGGGGAAAAAAGGCCAAAGGGGCATTGAGAATGTATTTCACATTTAAAACTAATTGAAAAGTTAAATGGACTGTAGCAATCTGAGATAAAAATTCTCAATGCACATGTGACGACGCTGGCTGCCCACCAGAGCGCACGACATACCGGTCAGAGTGATAAAAGTGTGGAATGACCTTGCGGTGATTCTGGGATGTCGATCCCACAAGGATTTGAGGTGGTTTAGTGTTTTGGGTCGCTAGGTGGCACGAAATCGTGTGTTAGGCTTGTAGAATGAAAAAGGGGTGTGTGAACATGCAAATTCAAGATTAAATATTCTACTAGATGTCAAGCACACGAGTATATAAAGTGAACATGCAAATTCAAGATTAACTACTCTATGAGATGTCAAGCACGCGAGTAAATAAAATGAACAAGCAAACAACCAAATATACTTCTTCAAGAAAACGCGGATCGGGGAATAGTGGAAATCGGGGAATTCACTTTGGGGTTTGACTGGATAATTAGGTGGTTAATTAAGTTTTAAAGAGCTTGTTTTAAATAGGTGAAAGTCAAGTGTTGGGACTCAAAACTTATCATAATCCTGACAATGGTAAACCTGATGTACCAAATTTATCAAAGACCATAAAAGGTTTGAATCATCGATTTAACACTCAAATTTCTACAAATGAATATTAAATCGACTTTTCGATATTTAAAAGTAATATGACATCCCCATCCTCCGAGTTGGGACCCCTTAGATGTGAAACCAAACCCATAGGATACTTCGCCAATGTAGGTAACAACCCCTCCTCCATGGAATTACAATTATTCTCAATGAAAAAAACTTGTTAAGACATTATATTTATTAATTTCCAACCATGATGAGAGTCTTAACCCCCTATACTACCCAAAACCTCATCAATTAACACCTTAATTAGCCAAACCGTTCACGAGTTTCCTTCAATCCATCCCCAATCTCAAAATTAGCTACTTATAGTCAAATCTAACACACTATAAACCATCAAAGTCATCATGCTTGTCATCAAATCTAGATCACAATTCAAATCCACAATAAATATAGATCCAATCAATTCTAAAATTGACAATCTCACCAATTATTTAACAAGTAACTTAGATTGGCAATCCTACCAATTCTCTAATGCTCCAACAAGGAATTAAAGCCCAAAACAATCAATTTCTTATCATCAACACAAATCAACAATCTAAATCAATACATGAATCTAAACTTTTAGAATTATGAACTATGATTGAATCAAATGATGGATTTACTTACAACCAAAAAAGGATTGGTATTACAAACACTATTTCTTGGTCCTAACTCCTCTTTATCTTTTCCAATTCTCTAGCTTCTCTCTCTCTCTCTCTCTCCCTCCCTCCCTCCTAGAGCTTCTTCTCTACAATCTAATTTGGTACTTGAGATCTGACGGAGGATTGATGTGGTATATTAAAATCAGATGCACTCAACCCTTTAAAAACTCATACACAAACCCATGGGCAATGAAGACATTTTACAAAATTTGCAGAAAATCTTAGCTTCAGTGCGCGAGTCACGACCCTGGAATCTCGACGCCAGTTATGCGTATGTAACGACAGGGAATTATGAGAAAGTGGCGTGAGGTAGGTGTCGTGACTTCAAGTCGGTTCAGATAAGCGCTCCACGACAGGGTGTCGTGACCTGCTGTCATTACTCTCTTTTCCTGCAACCTCATTTCCTCAGCTCTCCTGACTCACAACTCAGCCAGTCACGACAGCGTGTCATGATTCTAGTTGTCGTGAGTCTCTTCTACTGCTACATTTTTCTCCTAATCATCTCGGTTTGATCACGGTCTTCTCCCGAGTTCCTTTTTCTTCATAATGCCTCGAAACGATAGGTTTTCCTGCAATTAATTCATAAATCCTTAGTGTGTATGATAGTTACTAAAATAGGCTAAAACATCTTAAAATCTGGCTGAAATCGAGTTAATTGTGAGGAGATTTGGCTTGGGTGGAGTCATACTTTACACTCTCATCAACCACCCACACTTAACATTTTCCCGTCCCGAGAAAAAGAAAATAAAGAATAAAATGAAAGCTAAAACCACAAACAATTAAAATGATAAACTAAAGTAGTGCAAAGTAAAACCCTGAAGTTAACTCTGATAGGGGGAGCTTAGCGTCTCTCAAGGGTTTTTAGGAAAACAACCCACATCCTAAGGCAATGCATATGCTCATGCAAATAAACTAGAGTCGATTATACAAAACAACAAAAAGTAGAAACTAACGATTAGAAATTAAAGATTTAATATAAACATGTACAAAAGATCAAAATTATTCACAAAACTCAAACGAATAGTATTGCATACTTCACATAATCATTAACTTCAATTGAGCAAGCAATCATAGAATATCTCAAAATATGTTTGCCACTTATTCACAAGACTTGCATTTTAAAAGTAAATATACTCAAAAACTTGCATGAACATCTTTCAAAATCGGAGTAGAAATAGTTCTCGTCAACTCAAACATCTTATCAAACAAAAGAGTCCCTCTCTCGAATTAAAGACATTGACTTTAAGAATTGTGTGTTTATGTCAAAATTTCTAGTGGAATTTTATGATTTTGTGATTGTCTGTAGGAATTTCTAATTCACACATTCTTTTATTTGACTTATTAAAGTTACGTAACCACTTTTGACATGTCATTATGAGTTTGTCGGGAGATTCACGAATATGATTTCTCATTGTTTTTCATATGTGGTGTGTTTTTTACTAAGTATGTGTTGAGAATATAAAAGTCTCACATGAAAAGAATATGAAATAGAAATGGTGGGTCTCATCTCCATGTGGCTCCACTCCCCTGTAAGCCCGATATTTTGGTCACGTAAGGGGAGAAATAATCATACATACAAAAGACATGTCCTAGTATTGCCCACACGAGAGAGAGAGAGAGAGAGAGAGAGAGAGAGAGAGAGAGAGAGAGGGAGAGAGAGAGAGAGAGAAAGGTCCACGTGTAGAATACGTAAGGGGGAGTGTTGTGAATATAAAAGTCTCACATGAAGAGAATATGAAATAGAAATGGTGTATATAAAGGGTTGGAACAAACCCAACTAATAAGGTTAACCTTTTAGTTGTGGAGTCTGACCCGATATATATAACCCAATTTTACACTATGGTTATGTAGTTCGTATACTCATGTTTGAGATGTCATTTCTAGTGATCCTTAATAAATATTTTTGTAGTTGTTCCAAAAACCTAATGTTTAATATATAATTAATTTTTATTTTTTTTGGAATTAAACCTATATTTATTTTAAGGAAAATAACAACTACATACCCTCCTTAACTAAAAACTTAACTTTTAAACCCCCTTAAGTATTTTGTTATCTCATTTAGCTTAATACCGTTAGCTTTCAAGCCAAAATGATGACATGTGTTTTGCACATAATAGACTCATTTTTTTGAATGACAAAATTTTTCTTTGAATAAAATTAAATTTACAAGAAAAAAATTGGATCTTCTTTCTCGAATTTGTGTCTTTTAAGCAAGTGTTATTACCTTGTATATCTCGTTTAAGTAAAGTATAACATGGTTGACGGTCGAGGCTCCATGCTCTTCGCTTCTATCTTGGTCATGACTAGAGTTGTAAATGAGCTGAACTTTTAACGAGCCGTTCACGCTCGATTCGTTAAACTTTTGTTTTCGTCTTGTAAGAATCGAGCTCGAACCGAATTCGAGCTTAAGGCTGGGCTGGGCTCTTTCAATATTTAATTCAATATACATTTAATTAATATATATTTTTTATCTTTTGATGAATATTTAGAATGAAATTAAATGAGTTGAATTGAGTCGAGCCGATCTTGAGCTTACTCTACTATTTAACTCATTATATATCTTAATTTAACATTAATATTAATTTAAAATTTTATTGAATTTTGTATACAAAAATTAAGCGAATTGAGCTCGAGCCGAGCTGATCCTCTCTATATTCTTTTGAGCGGAGCTCGTGCTTAGTTGTATAAGCTCGTTTGAGCTCGAACCGAGCTCAAATTGAACATCTTTTTCACGAGCCCAACCGAATCGAGGCTCGATTCGCCTAGTTTACATCCTTAGTTATTGCCACTTTGGGCTCCACCTCCATGTTAGACGCTCTACTAAAACAACACCAAATCGATCATGTGCTTCGATAAGCTCTTGGTGTATTTTCGTTGGCTAACACTAAAAAATGACAACTATTTGAAAATTTGATTGAATATGAAGGAAAATTTTGTCTTTTATCATAAAACTAATGATGATAGGCTAAGTGAGATGACGAAATAGTTAATGGATTTTAGAGTTAGGTTTTTAGTTAAGGGGGTCTAGGTGTCGTTTTCCCTTTATTTTATCTTTAATGTTTTATAGTATAAACACATCAAAATAATTATGAACAATTTCATTAGTTTTAGATTGTCACTAACTCTGTTAAATTTTACATGAAGAAACCAAAATATCCCTAAATTTAAAGAAAACACAATTTTATTTTTTAAATATATGCAAAGTAATAATTACCAGTCTCAATTGTATTTGAAGCATGATTTTTTATTCACAACGATAAAGTTTTGAGTGTATCCTATTAGATCGTTAATTTTTAAAAGGTGAAATTGTATTCTTTTCATTTTAGGGGTATTTTGGTTTAGGTACGTGCTAGGGCAGAGCTCAGGAATTGCGTAAAGATGTTGGTCGTCAGCGAAGAACATGCAACATCGTCAATCTTATTCTTTTCATTTGCAATTGTGCTAAAAGAAGATGTTGGCGGGATCATGTTGTCAACATCACCGTAAGTATTTAATTTTAAATTTCTTAAAAATGTTTAACGTAATTTAATATTTCGTACTAAATGTAGACTATGTTCGCGATGTATTATACATATTTATTATGTTATATAAAATTTAATCATGTCCCCAAGGGGACACTCTAGCGGTTTGAGAAACACATTTACTTTGTAAAGGTTCCGAATTCGAACCTTGTAGGGTGCATGAGATGGAGAGGGATTATTCAAAAAAATAAATAACTGTTGTGAAAAATGTTAGGCACTAATCGGTCGGAGAGAGCATTTTAAGAACTAATCATAAATAAATCGAAAGAAATCATATTAATAAAAAATTATTTAGAATTAATCAAACAAGTAGAATTTTCTTACAACGTTAAGAAAACACTATGTAACACCGCCTGATGTGTGGTGTTCTTTGTAAAATGTTATTAAATAATTAAAATTGATTTATATGCTAAAATTTAAAGAACTGGTAATTTATTTGATATGATGAATTGAAGTATAGTAGTCAAAATAATTCAAAATTTAATTTGTAACATATTTTAAAACTGAACTTGTTTCACTCAATCAACTAATAAGCAACATTGAGGTCTGAAAATGATGAAACATTCTTATTCAATGTGTAGGACATGAATTTTTAAGAAAATAATATATTAGCAATCATAGAAATTTCTAAACAACTTGATATACGAATTACCAAATTTTAACTTGCTACATTTTATAAACAAACTTATTTTTTGCTAGAGAGAAAAAGACTTCATCAAAATATTGATACATAAAGAAATGTTTAACTAACGTAATTTAGAGCATATTATAATTTATCAAAATATTGAGTTATAGACTAATCAAGTTGGACACATATTTCTTCAAAAAAAAAGTTGGACACATTTTTTTTTTAATTTGGACACATATTTCTGAAATAAAAATATTGACTAATATAAAAAATTATATTAAGAAAAACAATGTTAAAGGTGTGAAACAACAATATAAATTTATATAGTTAATAATGATAGTTTTTTAATGTTACAATTTAAAAAAAAACATTTTTTGAATTAAATTAAATGTTACTAAAAACGATAAAAATGTACTACCCAGAGCTAAAAGGGGAAAAATGATTGATTTACATTCATACCCAACTCCACACGAAACTAATTGTAGTGGAATAAATCGGTATAAAGAGAAAAGCAAAAAAATGGAATCATTTTATTTAAGTATAATGAATAATTTTTCCATTAAACGAGTAATGTCTAAATTTAATTTTTACTTTAACTAAGTGTTTTAAAATTCGATTTTAAGCTTATCCTTAATAATCTCAACGTATTTAAAATCCAAATAAAACTCATAATATTTTCAGCTCATATAAAATTCAATATTTTAATTCTTGTATGTGATTTATAATTAAAAAACCTAACATTTCAAAATATTTTTTAAACACCACATGTCAATTTAATCACAAAATTTAGTTCAATATTTTTTTATGCTCAATCCACTTATTTTCCCAAATTTAATTTATTTTTGTTCTTTTTTATCTTTATTATGACATATGTAAATAATAAGTTTAAAACAAAATTTAAATGAATTATTATTTTATCAATTAGGAGTACATAGTAAAATCAATTAACTGTTACAAACAATCAACATATCGATTTAATTGATATGAACTAATGTAATAAAATTGGCATATAATATTGTGGAGACACTGATTGATCTACAGAAACTGAAAATTTAAATAATAATTATCATGATATGTGTCAACATGAAAATCAAATGACTAGTTAGTGTAAACTCAGCAACCAATCTATCCCTCTATTCATGCAGGAAAACTTGTCGATAAATAACACAAAATCATCTTTAAAACAATTCAAAATAACAAAATACAACTAAAAAACAATTCAAAAGTAACAAAATATAGTAATCATAATCGATACTTCCAATCAAATTCATGGAAAACTTTAAATTTCTTTAAATGTGACACTTTAGGATTATAAGGATATGACGTACATGTGTATAGTAGGTAATTGAAAATTTTGATTAATTTAAATAAAAATAATAATTATTAGTTATCTATATATTATTGTAGTATAATAACAAAGTTAAAACTAAAATAAAAATAATTATTATTAGTTATCTATATATTATTGTAGTATATTAATTATTGTAGTTATCTATATATTATTAGTTAGCGATCGCGAATTACCAGATACTGCAGCTTGGCCGATTGTCGCCGGCGACGTAGAACCAATCGACAACGTAGAACTAGTAATCGCACAACATAACCAGCCGCGAAACTGAATATGGAATCCCATATCTTAGATGACGACGAGGTGAATTTCATTAGATTAGGTCAGTATAACTTCAATCGCATTGGATTTGCAGAGAAACCAGATCTACGTAGCTTCTAACCATTCATATTTTCCTCGCATAAGCAATCTCGTTCCAGCACTTCAGCACGCATTTGAACAACATCCACAACAAATATAAGGTTCTACAAGGTAACTAGTGTATCAGTTTGATAATACAATACACTTTGTGTACATATTGTTCTCTACGACCTCTAATCTATGATTCATAGAATTACATACTGGTGTAGAACATCATATGTTGATGTGTATAACCTAATGTGTTACATTGTAGAATCAGAATGTTAATGTGTTTGGATGTTGTTCCGTATAACCTTTTCCCTGATTGAGTACAAACACTGTGTATTTTTTTGTATTATTTTATGTGTATCCTCTGTAACAATGAACCAATTCACTTGCGACATAGAACTGTGAGCTTGTCTGTGTATAACATCGTACGTATTCATGTAGAACCAATTATGTTTCTATGTAGCACCGCAACAGTTAAGCCTAAATGTAGTTACGATCAAAATTGGCTATTTTGTTTAAATGACAGAATGATGCCTATTGACGTGTACAAATCAGTTTAGATGAACACCAAACAGAAAGATGTCCATCCAGACGTGGCGACATGAGACGTGGAACA
>JAYMTP010001761.1:0-22322 GCA_036897365.1 Geranium brycei
CGAACTTCAGGTTCACAAATATATACCATAATACAAAAAATTCGATTAAAATAATGGTGCTTTTTGTTATTTGCTTCTTCACCTCTTTGCTATAACTTAGCAAAATCATAAGATATAGAAATAGAAGCAAAATAAAACATTTCCCCTTCTTTACTATCTCGTAGCAAGATCATCGGATCATTAAAATAGAAACAAATCAAATTTTTTAGTACAAAATAAATATACATAAAATAACCAACCTTGTAGTATAAAAAAATCAGTTCAGCAAAGTCTTATGCTAATAAGGTGTCATAAAATAATAATTAGAGACAACGTATAAAAGAGAAGGGATAGTTGGACAAAGCCACTGTACCAAAAACATAAGCAAAACTTATATATATATATATAGCATGAGTGAATGATAGAAATAGAAAGGCAGAGAGAGCTTCGACTTCTCATTTACACTGTTATTCATTACAAGAGAAACAACCCTTTGTTCACTGTCAAAGCAAAGCAAGAGGTTTCTCTGCCAACAAAAATTATGCTTGCTTGTTGCATGTATGCCACGTGTGACATAGGTGGTGGCCACCACAAATGCCACATAATTATTTTTAACATATCTTTTATTTTTCCTTCTTTGAAAACTGGTGAGGCATATATCTTATGCCTATAACTTTGAATTTGAATATGAATAAATAAAAATTTGAGTTCATGATTCTACAGGAAAAATAATTTTTATAGATAAAAAAGGAAAACTAAAATTTGTGAATAATTACATTTAACTATACACAATTTACACATCATTATCTTCAATTTTAAAATGTTATTGTCTCATGGAAGTTAATAGAGATATAAACGGAAATTTAGGAGCACTTAGTTTTTTCATATAAAATTTAGCATTGTTAACCTCTGTGAGAGAAACAGGTAGTTGGGTGAACGAAAAATAATATTTTATATTTGATAATAGTGATGTGTAAAACTTGTATAATTGAGGATAATTATGTATAATTATCTCTAAAATGTATTTTCCATGTTAATTAAATCACGATTTAATGAATTGTTCATCTCTAAATAATTAACTATTTCTTTATAATTATATATATGAGGTTAATTACAATTTACTCATATCATAGTGGCCGGTTTTACACTTTATTGTAGTTGTAAGAAAAGTTTAATTTCATGTCAGTTAGTCTTTTCTTACATTTTTCTCTAACACTGTTAGAATTTGAAAATCATATTTTCCAAAAAAGACAAAAATACCCCTGAATTGATTTCAAATCAATTCAGAGGTATTTTTGTCTTTTTAAAAAAATAGGTTTTCCATCCAAATTCTAACGGTGTTACAACAAAGTGCAAAAAAAACTAACTGACTTGAAATTAAACTTTTTATAACATACGTATTAAAGTGTAAAACCGATCACTATAATATGTGTAAATTGTAATTGACCCTTATATACCTTGGTGAATTGTAAATTTATAACTTTGACGAATATCTACAATTATGAATTGTTCAATTACAAAAGTCTATTACGTAAATTTTGTAATAATTACTTACACGATGAATTAACATGTGAAATTGTCTTATAAAATAAATAAAAACTAACAAGTCACTTCTTAAAAGAAGTCTGATAATCCTCAAGTTCAATCTCATTTTCAAGTCATCAAATCGAGCACCATTCTCTATGCTTTATGTCATCATAATTCAACTGTGATATATACGCGCCAATAAGAAGATGAGTTAGATTTGGTGCATATTTTATCAAACTTGTGTTTTGATTTGGCCATATTTATCAGTTTCAACAATCTTGCGCATTAATTTAAAAGATAAAGTATCTGACGGTTTCAGTGAATCAAAATTTTATATCAGATCACTCATCACTCTTTATTTTTTCTACTTCGGGAGAAAGTATACCCTTAATTACATGCTAGAGCTTCCATAGCCCTTGCTCTTTATTCAATTCTTGAGCTCGAAAAGCAATGTCTACTTATCTTATCTTGAAAGAAGAGAACTCTTCCTTGTTTGCTTCAGAAGGTTAGGCCGAGCCTATTAAACAAAGATTGCACTTATGAAACGATATTACATATTAATTCATTTAATTTGAGACGAAATGAATTTATAAGTTCAAAATTTATAAGCATTTTACATAAAAATTCTTTTTGTTATCACATTATATATGTTGTTTTCATCATAATAAACAAGCAATCTCAGTTCGAGTTGCATACGCATTAATGATTATATGCATTTCTTGTGATTTATGAGAGGACTAATATTGATTGTTGAGTGGCGCTTCAAAAAAAATAAATCGTTGGTGAATTTACTCATATAAAATCCACGTGTTAAACTACTATTAGCTATTCGTGTAAGCCACATAAAATTTTCAGTGGACTGCCCACAGAGAATGATACCCAGATTCAGCTCTAGACTAAGAAGCAACATGACAGCCAGCAACAACAACCACTCTCACTTGCATTTCTCTCTTTCTTTTCCCCAATTTATTTTTGGTTATATAAATAATAATAAAAATATATATATATATATATATATAATTCAGCAATCGTCGTCGTCGTCGTCTCCTTCTGACCCATCGCCGGAGCTCTCGCCGTGAAACCTCGCCGGGACGGCACAGGAAAAAGCTACCTCGGCGTGCGTTTCTATGGAGCTTCTGTAAGGTTCGTCTCGAGTCCGTCTCTTTCTCTTTAGAGCTTGTCCCTGCGTGTGTATCGAAGAGAAAGAGAGACGATGGGTTGTGCTGGATCGTCGCAGTCCAAAGGAGACGGTGAGGCTCTTATGTCATTGATTTTGCTCATCGTTTTTGTTTGATTAGAAAGTCGAGTTCACGGAAGGGGAAATAGGAACTCAAGTTGTGGTGAAATCTTTGAAGTTTTTGAGATGTGTTGTTTTTGTTTTGAATTGTGTGGAAAAAGGTTGGAAATCTTAGCTCACGGATTGAATTTGGATGAGATTGGTGCTTTCTGTTTTTTTTGTTGTTGTTGCTGCCTTTGAGTCTTGTTTGGTTCTGAATGTTTTGTGCATTTTTGAAAATCAAGATGTTGTGCTCTGTAAGTGTTTGCCATCATAGTACATTACTTGATTTCAGAAACTGGTTCGAATTAGCTTTGAGTAAAGTGACTAACCTGATCGGATGGCTTTGTTGTTGTGATTCTATGGATCATTGTTTCAAAAAGTGCAGTGGATAGCTAGGAGTTCCTAATTAGAAAATTGGGGTTTGGGAGATTGAAGGTGCAGAAAATTTTGCTTTGTATCGATCGATTGAGTTGAATTTTGATTCTCTACCAAAATTTGTGATGCAAATCGGAAATTTTATGCCGTTGATAGATATCTTTATTAGATTTTTACGTGGGAGAGAACATTCGTGTTTTATAATCCTGTCTTAAAAGAGTATATGTATCATTGTAATTTTTATGGGTATGTTACATTGAATTATTTGGATGAACACTAGGAGGATCTGTTCACATGCCTTCTTTTACTTGTATTGTTTCTTGTCTTTAAACATGTTGCAGATAGATCAATTGAGAAAATTGTTTGTCTAGGTTTAGGGTTTACATGTGTAGAGATTGTGCCTATCAATTAGAGATTTATGTATATCAATCAGGATTGCTTAGAAGTTCTTTTCTCTCGGATTATACCACTGTATCTATAAATATATTATCAATTAGGATCATTTTTAGTTTGTCTCGTAATAGGATTGTACAACTGTATCTATAAATATATAATCCTTTAGGATAGTTGATAGTGTGTTTCTTAATAGGATTATGAATATATCAACTTTCTTCACACTTCACAATATGAATCAAGAATGTATTACCTTTTGTGGCTATTATCTTATTGAATTGCCAGCTTGATTTGAGTCATATTTTTTTATTAAATATTCCATCTATACAGTTAATACACGCATTGTTCATCATCTGGATGGCATTTAAGTTAAATGGGTGCCTTTTAGTTTGTTTACCTTTCAAGTATACCTCATGTACTGTCTTACGTCATCATCATGAATGAAACCCAGATTTTATGAAATTCTCTATCTATCTGAGTTCAGCAAACTACTAGAAACCTTCATTTCATGCTAAATTACTTTAATCTTGTTTTTGTAAGAAACAGTGGGCACAAAACCATTTGCATGTTTTCTAAATAGTTTTTCTAAAATGATTACCCTTTCGTATTCTCGAACTCAGTCGGTAACATTTCTTTCTTGTTCATTTTATTATGCCATATTTCAATTCTTAAATTTTGTAATTAGTTGGGTTTTCAGTCTTCTCATTTCTGTGTGGAGAAAATTTGGTAATGGCTTGAAGTAGAGAAGAAGAAGAAGGCAGTGAAGGTGGCATTACTCTTTCTTATTAATTTCCCCATGTAGTTATTAAGTAACATTAAGGCTTAGTTAAACTTGTGGCTATCATGTATGTAATGTTTTCACTGTCATGTGAAATGTCAATACGAAATTCTTTCCATAATGCCTCACAAGCTCAAAATTGTACCATTCCTTTTATATGCTAAATGATAATTGAAACTTCTTACCTTAACAGGGAATGTGAAAAAATTACGAAAGCCAAAACCTTGGAAGCACCAACAGCCAATAACAAAGTCTCAGCTCTTGCAGATGCGTGAAGAGTTCTGGGACACAGCACCTCACTATGGAGGCAGGGAAGGTAATTTCCCACCAGGATGTATATCATCAGGCTTGATATATAGTATGTGGGGTTTGGGAATTTATATAGGGTGATGTGAGGGAATGGGAATGGTTATAGGGATCACAAAACCCTGCATCCTTACATACAGAAGAGGGGATGGCTCTCACTCTCACACAAAAGCTGTCCAAGCACAGCCTTAGTATATTTGGGGAACATCCTGGTTATTTCACGTCTTTGGATGAGAAGACCTATATCGTTGCATACTGAAACACCTGTATTAGACTAGTGCCTATATAGTTTAACTCAGTGAAAGACTTGACATAATATAGTTGCCCTATACATATATGAAAAATTCTCCCATGTTAAATCATTTGGAAACTATGAGATCTTCCTGCAGAAATATTCTGATAGTAACATATCAGGAGTATTCTCTTGACAAACCCAGTTCATCAGTTCTAGGAAATATGTGAAAGAACACATAATCAAATCTTGGACGGATTTTGTTGAATGTAATTGCTATTTTTCTGGAAACAGAGATTTGGGATGCACTTCGAGCTGCTGCGGAAGCTGATCTGAGCCTTGCACAGGCTATTGTAGATAGTGCAGGAGTCATCATTCAAAGTGCTGATTTGACAATTTGCTACGACGAAAGAGGTAATTAATTATATTAGCATCCCTATTCGATAACCATGCTCCAATGCCTTATGTCCCTCCCCTCAGCATGTCGAAAAAAATAAGGAAATAAGTTGCATGTGGCAGTCTGCACGTTGAAAACATATGATTCCATTTCTTTTGATGGAAAATTGAAGCTTTTGGTCTCTCCATCTTTCATACTTGTGCTTTTTTCCTTGCTGAAAATACCCGCAGGTGCAAAATATGAACTACCCAAGTATGTTTTGAGTGAACCAACCAACTTGATCCAAGAGAGTTAACGGGCATGCAGAGAGGATGCTCAGCGCAAAAGAGGTCGAAGATTGAATGTAAATCATGTAAATCGGCGTTAATTGTATCTCTCTGCATTTAAACTTTGGTTAGTTTGCTGTAACTTGTCCAGTTAACTGAAAGAAATGCAACATCTGTTTGTTGACAGAAAAACTGAAAAAGGGATTAAGGTTGGGTTGCTCATCAAATAATGGTGTCCTTCCCCCAAGTGTTTGTTGTTTCCTTTTATGTTTAATGGTTTGAATGGAGTTGAGAGGATTTTGTTGTTAACTGCAAGGATAATCTGTTTGGGATGTAAAACAAAAGGTGTAATAAAATTGATAGGGGTCTGTTTTTCATATAGTGATGAGATGAGGACATTTTTGGGGCATCATTTTCATGACAGTACAGGCAGACTAAAGGCATATCTATGCTCGGTTTCTTTTGGCTTGTAGGGATGCACTCTAGTAAAATCACTCCTTTAGATGAGATTTTAAGAATGATTCTCATTAATTAATTTATGGGAAAATGAGATTGGTTAGGTGGTTGGTCTTACCCCCTCCCTAGCCTCAGAGGTAGTTTAGGATCAATGATGTAATAGTGAAAAAAAATTATGCTAAAATGACAGTTTACTCCACTCAACTATATCTTTCCATTTTGTTGTTGCCATTAAATTGTGCTGTTAAAATAACAAGTTTACCCCCAAAATTTCATTAAATTTTAACTTTATGCCATTAGGGCAAGTGAGTTGTTTTCGGTGATGTACTGCGGCGAGATTTCTATTTCTGACTATACTCTCTCTTCACCTGATAAATCTGCTCCATTAATTTAAGGGGAAGTGATTGTATACAAATCTCTCTTTATGGTGTTCTTTGATTTCATATTATGGCATATTAGGAAACATGAATTTGATTCATTCAGGTTATCAAAATAAGGAAATGAATTGGTACATTATGGCTAGTTGCATCCATTATGCATATGGGCATAACTTATTTTCTTCATCTATCATTCAATTTAACTTGGATGATTTAAAATCTGGAAAATGACAAAAGATATCCCTTTTACGGAAGGGTGTTGAAAGCGTGTATATATTTTTACAAAAATGACAAAATTACCAATTGAATTAAGAATTTGCCATTCAGATTTTTATAAAATAATAATAATAATTGACATACAAATTTTAGTTAGAAGATAAAAAAAAATTGAAAATTTTATTTTTAATTTTATAGATTTTTTTCTAAGGATTATTTCGTCATTTTTATAAAAATACATACGTTTTGCACGAAATAACAAAGTTCACATTTTCTTCTTGTGTATACAACAACTCTTTTGCAAAAAAAATCATACTACTAAGCACATTTTACCATTTTTCCCTTTAAAACATTAGAGTCAGTGAAGGCATCTTTTGAAATCTGTTTTGTAGGAAATAGGCACTAATGTACAAGAAGGTTGGATTTGCATGAACTATTAGTAGGGGTACTCAAGCTTGATTAATCGGAATTGGTGCGCTGAATTGAAAATCAAACCGATGTAGTCCGATTTTTAAATTTTGAAACCGAAATTGGACAACAAATTTTCAATTAATCGGAAAATGTAACCGGTTTTCCGGTTTAACCGAAACCGGTTATGATATAAATAAAAAAATTAAAAAAACAAAATCCCCAATCTCGAAACCCTAGCTCCGCACTCTCTCAACCTCCATCGCGCTGACCACTTACTCTTTGGGGTGTGAGATTGTTTGGTTCGACCAATCATCGAACGACAAATATAAAATATATAGGTTCGTGTTCGGAGTCCAGGCTCTAACAACGCTCAAGAAAAGAGCCACGACCAAACAAATCCAACACCTGAGAATCCTGCTGGGAAGAAAGAAAAGAGTGGCGGAATTCGATAAGGTGGTATCGGACTTCGATCCGGCAGATCTGTACATGAACCGACGGATCGATGAGGTGGCAATGCTGGAGATGAGGGATGGGAGTTATCGTCTGAGGGATAAAAGTGAGAGGTGAGGGTTATATCTGTTGTGATATGAGATTTGAGTGGACGAAGATCATCCACGTAGAGGGAGGAGAGTTGATGAAGTTTCATCAACAACTCTAATTAAAACATGTGTCAATAGTAAGCCACCCCCGATTAACCGTGATTTATCACATAAAAAATCGAGAATCGACCGGCTCAATTTCGGTTATCTAAAATTGAAACCGATCCTTCCCCAGTTTGTCCCGGTTTCGATTTCGCCAAGTCTAGTTCTACTCGGTTCCGATCAGTTTCTCGGTTACTGGTTCAATTTGAACACCCCTAATTATTATTGTCTGTGAGCAAAAATACTTCAACATCATTACTTAATTTAAGTCTCCATCATCTTCCAACTCCAACCCTAGTCTCTAAAAATATCTCTAGACTTCATGTCTACAAACCAAGCTATGTTGATGCTGGCTTATTTGCTTCCTTATTTTGATTGGAATGATGAGGAAAGACATTGTTTGATGTAACAATCCATATAAAGAACAACCTTTGTGCCTGATTCTTTAAAGGAAGGTATAACATAACACCTGAGATAACAAGACTTGTAAATAAACGACTTCATCCTGCTTTCTTGAAGAATGACATAATGTTTCCTTGCTTGGGATCCTTGGGGGCAGCTTTCTTGTTCCCTCTGCCGGCAGCTGCTTTAGATGGTGCAGTGTTTGCTACAGCAGGTGACTTCTTAGCTGGAGGCCTGAAATCAACCCATAATTTTAGTTGATGCACTAACTAATAACTGCATTATGGAACATTGTGATATAATTAGCTCGTAAAGGTAGGGTAAGGTAGGCCTTTATACATAAGACAAGGTGATCCACACCAGGGATGTGTACTAGATAGAATCAACAAAATCAAGAGTGATAACTTCACAAGCCTCTCATATCATATTATTTTCTTATATTCATTCCTTCGAATTCCTTCTTGAAGAATAGTTTTGAGCCGCATGCAGTATAGCATGCAAACAGTACTCCATGCTTTGATTAAATGCAAGGTAATAAACAGAAGCACAACATCATGAAACTTAAATACAGTGCTAGACAAGGAGTTTAAACTGGTTATGAAGCTACAAGAACTATACTGGATTTCTTTCATATCGTAAAACATGATACATGAACTCTTTTACGGGAGCAACTGTTATATTAGCTTGAGGGAACATATGAGCATTAGAGTTTTTTTCCACGGGGACAAATGTTTTCAATTTTTGTTGCTAGTGCTTGCTAGTATATTTTGACTAAAAACTTCATAATTTGCCACCTGGGGTACTTCACCAACTATTTATAGTCTAACCAAGAAAAAATCAAATGAAATTCGGGGTAGTCCTTCCTTTGAGTTTTCCAACATAATGTAGCTAGAAAAGAATGCAGTAACACAGAATGATTATTCTATATTGAGTGATTAGCATTATATCAATAAGAGCTGTGAAAGAAAATTGAAAAGGCAAGCAGCAATATATGGTACATCAAATACAATCATGTCCGCTGAGATATGCTAGAAATAGAAGTAAATAAGTTCAGTAGCAAACAAAAATTTTAACCTGTTAACAGTATCGCTAGCTGCATTGTTGTCAGAATTCTTTGTGATATTGCAATCAATTTTCTTCGTGTCTGATTCCTCGTCCTCCCAAACTACTTCATTAACTGGAGGGTGGACAAAAGAAAATGTTTAATTAGATTAAGAAATGAAAATATAAGAGAAATCAGTGTTGGTCAAAGTTTATGCTGTTATTATATACCACTTTAACAATGGCACAAGCAAGGAAAATGAACTAAAAGGCATCACCATTTGTGTTTATCCAAGAAAAAGTATTAAGTTACAATATGAGCACAGCTCATCTCAAGATTCAGGGTAGGTGCAGACAAGATTCTAATTAAGTTGTCCATGTATAATGAGATAGTCCAAGAAATGGACATAAACTAGGATGTTAATAAACTTCAAGATGTACTGTCGAGGAAAAGAAGAAAAATAACTAGATAAGAGCACTAATGTCGTTAATATATGTGAGCAAGGGTTGGGGGAATAAGAGCTCCCACCACGGAAATTATTAGTTCTGAGTTGAGCCATATAGCATGAACCAGTTATTCTAAAGGTAACTGACTATGCACGTACCTTCTCTTCCACGCTCATCAATTCGAGTTTTCACTATTTTCCGCTTTTTAGGTGAAGCTGGAGCAGCATCAATTACTTTGTCCATCTTCTTTGCATCATTTACAGGAACGTGGCTTTGGTTCTCCGTTTTAATAGTTGAGCTTTTGCTAACTGAAGAAATTTTCAAGGATTTATTAAATTCTTTATCAGTTGATTTCTCTTCCTTGACCTTTGTTTTTTCATCTTTCTGTTCGTCAAAGTTCAGACTGAGATTTTCTGACATCAAATTTTTAGCATTGTCTTTGAAGTCTGCGTATAATTGCACTTTTGGAGGATCTGGCGATGCTAAATTGACTGCATCTTCAAATTCATCATCATCTGAGAAATCAAAAACTACCCTTCTTTTTCTGCTGCCTTCTCCTTTGGAAGTCCGCTGAAAATTGACACCTTCACCATCATCATCACTGAGACCAGCTTCTGCTACCTCAAGGTGACAAACTTGAGCTTCTGCACTAACTGAAATCATTAATGAAATCACGAAGATTAAGAACAATAGTAAACTGAAAGCATATTTAGGATCACAGATTAGGGCTTGTTACATGGAAATTACTTCATGGTATAAATTAACCACTAGATGCTATGCAAGCTGTGATAAAATCCAGGCAAAAGCAGCTCTTCTTATAATGAGTGTTTATACGTTCAAGTGACACTTGTATCTTTATCAATGTTTTAGCATTAGCTGCCACGTGAAACCCAACATAAATGATAATGAAATATCAGCAATAAGTTCACTGATAAAATAATGTTTTATCCTTTTCCGATAAGTTTAAATTGATGGTCATATAAAGGTTCAAATAGGTATTTGATAGTCATAGTCAACAAAGAAAGTGACATCTCTAATTTTCAAAGAAGTATCCTACATGCATAACATTTTTACTTTTATTGTTATCACATTAGACAACCCAAAATAGAAACTAACCATTAGGGTTGGGTATGGCATGATTGTCATCCGACGGAGATTGTGCAGTACTAGGCTTGGACTTTGCAGAGGCACGGACCCACATATTCGCTAATGAACTTCCTGTCCCAGAAGAGCTCTTATCACCTGGGCCTTTCTTTTTATTAACAGGTAAGACAGGAACCTTTTCTTTGTCTCCACAAACTCCCATACCATTACTTTCACTTTTGACATCTTTTACCACAATAGGAGACGGAAGGCTAACCTTAGGTTTTGATTCCTGAACTTTTACTTGTTGGGGTGGTGGCACTGTAATGTTTTGCTTTGCAGAATTACTCTTGTGTTGCTCTGATACCCCGGTATTCTTAGACTGTGCCACTGAAGTGCTCACAGACACACCGTTAACATTACGCTTGACAAATGAGTTGGAGATCCCACAAAACCTGAAGAAAATAAAATATGAGCCTAAAAATGAGAAGCCAAGCTTATACATTTCTTTTGTTTTAAGACTTGAAAGTGAAAGACTCCCAACATATAACCTATTAATTGAGTGAGAGCAAGAGAAAAATTGGCAGAAGCTTATAAGCTAAATATTTACCCTGGCCAACTAATTTGTACAGATGCAACCTATACATAAAGAAGACAAAAAAGGATCTTGCCTATAAGTTGGAGATTTACAGCAACCAAACTAATCTGGAAAAATATGACATGTACAACATATGTTTCAATAAAGGATATTGCACCTTAGGGCATGAAAAAAATATATCAGTTGACGTCTAAAAGGAGGCAGCTAGACCAGTATTAAACTTGCAAGGTTGTGTTGGGAGAATACCACAAGTTTAAAACAATTCTAAATAAAAGAAATCCATTTTGTTCGAGGTATATTAGCCATTCTGCAAGTCCGCATGGAAATACAGGGCTAACCATTAATCAATTGCTGACTTTTAACTTTTTACATTATGGGGAAAGGACCAGTTTACTTTAGACGAGAAACCATTTAATGATGGCATTCTACCTGTTATCTCTCAAACAATTATCCACTGTGGCAGGCTGCTTGAAGAGCTCTTCTGCTTGTACATATTCAGCATTCCACAGTGCTGCTGGATCCTTTGGGATGGAAGCTTGCACACTGTAGACCTGAACTGAGCAGTTATCATCAAATTCTTTCTTTGCTTCTGTATTAAAGTCAAACAATGAGGATCCACATTAGCTTCTGCTAAATTTCCAGTACCATGCAGTGAATAAGTAGGTATACAATATCTCAATCGGAAGGAAAGTGTTAAACTGCTTTTTGTAACTGTACTTCTATTTGGATTTAACAACATATGAAATTGAAACACAGATACGGATACAAATGAACTCAATAGAGATATAAAAACCAGTAAAGGTTGATTAACTGACATTCTGAGAGAAAATCTAACCTTGAAGCTTAGGAGCAGTGACAAGCCTTATGTGATAACTTCGAAGATCATTCTTCAACCAACCAGACAAAGTATATACCACTTCCAATCCACTTCCATCTTTTCCAACAAACTCTTGAAGCAACCTGCATATGAGAATGTCCCTCAGTAAAACATGAAAAAAAAATTTAAACATAAACAGCAAGTATATATTTCATTAGGGATTTTCACCTCTTTGCAGCATTTGACGACAACAGAAAATTGCGGCTCAGCCACTTGTACGAAACCTGAAAAGCGTATGTCAATAATTCATTCACCAGCAAGCTTGATAAAAATCTTTAGCTGACAACCTACTGGATATTGAAGTAGCAAGACACCAGTTAAAGAAAAAGCAACGTCCACTTCTCAAGTGATCCATTTCAAGAAATACACGTTTCTTAATGTTTTCAAGTGACGAACTTCAAATGTAAATAATCCCTTCAATGTCAAGCGGAAACTAAAAACTAACCTTAGCAAACAAATGTCCAACATCTAACTGGAATACAAACAAATAGACAGAATACATGTATACCCATTACACTAACCATCGTGTAAAGTAAATTGATACCTCCTTACCTTAATTAGTTTAATTTCACCCAACGCCCTTTTACAAGACATGGTTTTTTTCCAGAAAAAAAAAAGATTGATCAAACTATTTTCTCAACAATACAGAGAAACTTATGTACCAATTATCAACCACGTACGGCACGAAGCTGGAGAATTTAACGATACCCAAATCGAAAGACAACTTAACAAGATTGTAGCACACTATGAATCTTCGATACGGTGAGAAAAAATAATAAAGTAACAGATCAACGACAGGGCGAAAATTGAGAAAATTAATAGTTACCACTTGGAGTTGATCGGAGACTAGAGCTCGGATCTCTTCAATAATGCCGAGGGTTTCGATTTCGCCCATTTTTGGGAGGTTTTAGGGTTTGCGCAGAAGCGGTGAAATGGGGCGAACAATTCAATCGATTTATCGGATTTTCCCTCTGTAACTATTAAAAAAGTCGCTCTTTTTATTTATTTTCCCGCCATCTAAACCTTCCCCGCCTTTTTGATTTGAGGCTTCATTTCATTTCATGGCCGATCCAACCTCAACAAAACAATGGATGGAGTCGACGATAATCGCACGTGACTTTGTAGGACCCACCTCCGCACCCCTTCTTTAACAGATCACTATTGTCATTTCGGCCCAATTACCTCTATTGGGCCCATCGTCAAACTCTGTTTCAACATGGGCCTACTGGGCACTTTTTCCTTTGTATGTTTTGTTTTACGTACATGTTTACATTTCGGTTTTGAACATGTCGGTTTCAGTTCGGTTTAGTTTAGTTTGTTATTAACCGAATCTCATGAAATTCTTACATTTTAGACCGTTTTAACTTATTATTTGACTTATTAGTTTTTAGTTCGGTTTGGTCAGTTCGGTTATTTATGAACACCCCTAACCGTTCATCATAAATAAAAGACAATTAGTCATCCATCGTGAATTTCAATTTTGTAAAACAAAGCAAAAAATCCTATCAGAGAGTGACACGCTCTCTGTATGCCATTTCTCTCTTACTATTTTCTATATTCTCTTTTCCTTCTATTTTGATATGGTTATATATTTGACTATGAGTGATTTTTGGTTCTCAAGGCTTTACAGTCTCGTGAATGTAGTCGTCGGTAAGACGAAATCAAATTTTACAGTCGGTTTCGCGGGCGGGCTTTCTGTTGAAGTGGACGATGCGAATCTGGTCGAACGATAGGGAAAAGTTGTCATCAAAGATTACAGAGTGGCCAATGTTTGGGGTTGTTGTGAGCCTTATGAGAAAGGGTATTTGTCGTGAAAATAAAATGATACCGATGAATCTTCCATTGCCAAATTGTTTGTGGCACGTATAAAACTTATGCATACATGAATACTATCGACAACCCAAAAGTCTCTTGCGCGATATTTTTTAGAGTGTTAGGAGAGAGAGATGACATGAGTTAGGACATTCGAACTTAAAATGAGGGTAGAATCATTATTTCATCTAAAATTGTATCTAAGGTATGATAGTGCAATAAAATAATTCATTCGGATAATCATGTGTCAAATTTAACATTTAATAGTCATTTGTTTGATTGGTAGTTAAAGATAATCATATGCATTTCGTCCTTATTTTTGTCATATGCACAACCATATATTTATTTTAAAAAACTTGCACATCCATACAAAATGGATGGAAAATTAAAATTGTAATGCAGATGTAATAAACAAAAAATTAAATGTTTTAATATATAAAAATACGAAAATATCTTTATGTTTGTGTTAAATGACAAAAATAAATAGACATATCGTAAATAATTACACCAGTTTGCCATTGACACAAAAAATTATAATCATCCAAATTTTCATATGATTATAAACAATTTTCCGATTTTCACTTAAAACCTAGTTCTCACTTAATTATGCGACTTAACATTAAATAAATTAAGCTAAAATAAAATTAAAGTATATAGGGTGTGTGGGTTTAAATCACACCCATTATAAATCCCTTAAAAATGAGCCAACGGACATATTACTTGAAACATGGCAATCCACAATTTACTGATAAATAATGCAGGTCGTCTAAGCATAAGTCTTCATTACAAGCTTCTCCCAAATTGAGCAGTTCAATCCACAATGATACGAATAGAAACATTAGTACAGTTTCCTAGTAGGAACCAGGCACAGAGGCTGTTCCTTGTGCAACGAGAAGAGAATGTTGTCACTCATATCAAGCTTTGCAGGATCCTCATTATTTGGAAGGCACCAATCAAAACCATGCAACAAATGAGCCAATATCAACACAATTTGCTTGCTGGCCATGGGCTGTCCTGGACACATCCTCCTTCCTGAACCAAACGGCAAGTACTCATGATCTTGCCCCTGAAAGTTGAGCCTATTCGATCCAAGAAACCGCTCTGGTCTGAAGCACAATGGATCCTCCCAAGTCTCGGGGTCGCGCCCCATTGCCCACAAGTTCACAAACACTCTCGTGTCTTTTGGGATTGTGTAGCCCATGACTTGGCAGGTCTCGAGTGCTCGGTGTGGAAGAAGAAGTGGAACTGTCGGGTGCAATCTAAGCGCTTCCATTGCACAGGCAAGCAAATATGGAAGTCTGGAGAGATCCGTTTCTTTGATGGAGTCCTTGTTGCTGAGTTCTGTGCTCAGCTCTTCAGCAACTTTTTGCATAGCTTTCTTGTTCTTCACTAGTTCAGTCATCGTCCACTCAATTGCTGATGTAGTTGTATCTGCAGCTGCAGACACTAGTTCCTGCCAGTTACATGCACACAAACTGTTTTAGCTCAATTTTTGACAATTTGGTTTTTGATCATCAGTAATTCGGAAAATCCTAATCTACTTGTCTGTGCTAAAATCCGTACTCAGTGAGTTCCTTACCACTTGCCCAGCTTATACTAGTAAGCTTTGCCAATAACTTCATTAGAATATGAAATATAAAGGGTAAAAATACCATAAGATCAAATCTCAGGTCAAGTTATTGAACCCAAAACTTAAGTTATGATGATATCAAGTGAACAAGTCCTAGATTTTTCATGCTTGAACCCTCATGACTACTAGGCCACAAGGGAGCAATTTAACAGTTGACCCTTGAAGCCGATGAATGAAACAAATAAATAGAGGTAGAAAATGTTTGTAGCTTACCATAGCCAAGAAGATGATCTGATCGTCAGCAAAACCCTGTTGAATCACAACATCCAAGAAATCACGAGGTTCAGAGTTGGGGATTGCTCTTCTTTCCTTGACAACATCTTCCCAAAGGGCATGAAATTGCTTCAACATGCCGAGCGACTTCTTCCTCAGACCCTGCAGATCAAATCTAGCAAAGAAAGGGTACAAGTCAGCTATATTTGGAGTACCAACCAGTTTCTCCGATCTCACAAAAATGTCCTTCAACTTGCTTGTCACCACATCACCATAATAACAATACTCCTCAGAGAAGAAAACAGAAGTAATCGAGTTGAACAAAGTTGTGGACACAACTTGGGCTATATTCACTACTTGTCCTTGTCTGGTACCCAAAAACTCCATCATATCGTTCACGTTCCTCTCCCTTATCATGGATGAGGACTCTAGTGCTTTGCTCGAGAACAAGTTGGTACGACACAAGGTGCGTAGCAACTTCCAGTGATCAGTGCAGTCAGCCCAGATAAGAGTTAGGCGGGTTTTGTCAGATACAGTATAAGAAGCTATCTGGGGTATGGATCGAGCAGAGAGGAGACGGTCATGGGTCTTGAGAATCTCAGCTGCAGCAGCAGGAGAAGAGCCAACCACAACAAGCTGAGTGCCAAACTTGAGTGAGATCAAAGGACCGTGAAGTTGAGCAAATCGGGCCATTGAGATGTGAGGTTTTGTTCCCATTTGGAGAAGGTTGCCAATGATTGGCCATGGCCTTGGACCAGGTGGTAACAACCCTATTGAAGGCGACGAAATCAAGTGTTTGAAGATAACAAACAAGAGAGTTACCATCAGAAGAACAAGGGAGAAGATGAGATTGACATCTCCTGAGAATATTAGCGTTTGCACCATCATTTCCAGAGCTCAAAGGATAAAACTCTGATATAGGATGTAATATAAAGAAGCCTGATCGCACTACTATATCAGAACCTGAAAACAGCCCATACAAGACTCATGTTAAAATATCCAAGCAAAAGAAAATTTCAACCAAGGTTTTTGTCATTAGTGTCTTGTCACAAAAAAACCTACACAAGAACACGTCAATTTCATGCTTTTCACTGAAAAGGTCCTGTCCCCTCCAAATACCTAGTACTATAGGAGCATAAGATTTAACTAACGAGGTGTCAACTATCAGCGTTATGAAATATATACATACATGTTTTCTTTGGTAAATGTAAGCTTTTATGAAAACATTTCTGTCATTATCAACTACCAGTAGTTGCACTACTATCTCATCATCATTAGAGTTTAATTTGTTTTCTATCATTTATGTGTACTATATAGCTCAATGCAAATTGTGGAGTGAGATTGAGGCAACAGTCAGTGTCGGCCCAATGATTTTTGAGACATAAAGCAAAGATTGTTAACAAGACTTTTTCTCCAAACTAAATATTGATTTGAGCATTTATTTTTAAATTTTGCCTAAAATTTGGGACATTTTTAATCATATTTGGACATCTTTTCAATCATATTTAAACCTTATTTTTCAGGTGAGCCTAAAGTAAATGCTTCATTTATTTTATGGACGAGCCGGCCCTTGCAACAGTATAACATCATAGATTATTAATTGAAACACCTAGAATGGAGAAAATGTTAATACCACTTGGAATCATTTGGCTTGAGTATAAATGCAGGCCTTCTAGAAGATGGGCAACCTACATAAAACAAAACAAAATCAGCAAGACATGAACCTTTCATAACCAAATTTTTTATGTATCCATGTGAATAAAAGGACATATTATTCAGAAAAATAATCTTGACAAAAACCTTCCATTCCTAGATTTTATCATTTTTCGTTTCCCGACATTAAGTAAAGTTGGAGTCATAATTTTCCAAAGAGTAAATGCACACATATAACCGGACATATATACAAGAGGACTGAACAAAGCCTTAGGTAACAAGAACAAGAAATAATTTTTTTTCCTAATTAACTCCAAGCAAATACATATATCCTAATTTTGTTGTGCAAACACTGACAAATCGAGAAATTAAAGCAGTATGAGAAAAAATCTACTCTTTAGAAGGAAATCAATATACACCAACATGAGAGAATGCTACAAAAGCCCTAAATGACGAGAACAAGCCATACTCGAACCAACAAAAGTAATATGCTAGACTTTCCTATGGAGGACTAGACACAAAGGTTTATTTGCTATGCAACATTATACCAAAAATTTCACTCATGTTCAGTCATGCATGATTCCTTATTATTCACAAGACTAATATCAAAATGACAGAGCACATGGGACGATAACAATAATATGTGTTAATTGGCGAATGAATGTACAGGGGCCAGGGCACATTCTTTCTTATGAATCAAATGGTGAGAAAAATCTTGGCCGAGTGAACAAACAGTTCTGGCTTGAATGACAGTGGTCTTGAATACTTACATTTTAAGAGATTATGTAGTTCATAACTGTTAAAAGCACATTATTTCCAACAATAACCTCACAGGTTTCAAGTGCACAGTGGGGAAGGAGTGGCACTGGTGGTGTGGTTGTATGTTAGACATTTTAACAATTTAGCATGCATTAGAACAACAAAATAGAAACAGTAAATCTATTATTGCGGATCCACAAACCTCCCGCCATAGCCATTAATCGAATAATACTCTTGAGGTCTTGGTACATCTAGGTCTCTCACAGCTCTCTTTGATGGTGTATATATCTGATTTTCGGAGTTGTTAGGCTTAGGTACCAAAATTCACCCTCTTACAAGCATCCGTCATAGAGCTCAAGAATGATGGCATGAGATTCCTCTTACCACATGCAATTGCTTGCAAAAAAAGGTTGAGTAAACTTGAAGAGATGATCCATAATTCATGGGAATTGACTTCATGAACAATGGTCTCAAAGTTGACTTTCATTAATCCTCAAAAATAATAAGCCAGCACTGTAATCTAAGAGTTGTCATAACACAAGCAAACAAATATAGAAATTGATAGAGATCGGCACTAACCTTTTGTTATAGCCTCCCCGTTTTTAAATAGCTTAGCCATTGTCCACTCCACCATTGATGATGTGGTGTTCTTGCAGTAATTCATGTTGATTGATGAATGTCAGTAGGTGATTTAAGCCTAAACATAGTGAGTACTCAATAAAGAAAGACATGACACATTAAACACGAGACCAGCTACAACAATACAATTTACTTGAGCACTGACAAACTAACTTACATGACGTTGGAAAAACGCTTGTTTAAATGAAATTTATTATGGAAAAAAACCTTTTTGTTTTAATTCTGTTTAACTCATCCGTTTTTATTTTGATTGTTTTCGGGTTTTTAAATCCTTTTCAATCATTATGTTGTTGGTTCGATCATTATGTTGTTGGTTCAGTTTATCTGTGAGTTGTTATATAAATAGAGCAAGTAGCAATACAAATGAAAACAGACCAATAGCAGTACAAAAAGGCATGAATATACAGTAATAAAATAGAAGGTTCTGTATAGATATTACTGTATCCAACCAACACTGCTAAGACCAAACGCTAACTTGTACCATAAAATCACCTGTTAGTAATATATATACAAAAATAATGCTGTTTGGAACAATATCTCCTGCTCGATCTGTTCTACACTATAGCCAATGAGAATAGATGCAAGCTTAAAGGTAGGAGAAAGACATTTAAACATCATTGTCAAGAGTAGGAGTATTTTAAGCTGTACTGGTTTTAAGCATGTAAAAAAAGAACTGTTTGTTTCCATCTATGATTAAGAGGTCTGGAGATAAGTAAATCAATATCGCCTAAACATTTATTTCCTTGATCATTTAAAGAAGATATTTTGGGTTTGTGAAAGAGATCAGTCATCAGTTCTATATGATTTAAGTACCATTGAATTTCAAGGTCACTAGCCATTTTCATTCAAGTGAATAATTTGCAGATAAAAACAACTGTACAGAAAATTAACCCCAAGGATAATGAAGAAGACAGAAAGAAAACCTGTTACAAAAAAGGATTCACTTAGTACAGAAAACAGTTATGAAATTTCAACATGAAAATTACCTTCATTAAGTCACATAGTTTAGACCATGAGGTTTGTCACTGACCAGGTAACATGTCAAAATTAATCACATCCTTGAATCCACCTTTAAGCTCCACATTAACAGGCACCTACTATGTGACCATGTATGCAGAGAAATAATCAACAAATTCTTTTTTGACCAATGAGTCTGTCAATAGTTCCATGTATGCTAAATTTCATAACACTAACATTATATCCCAATTTTCATGACATCAAATAGACATTAAAAGAAAATAGTTGTGCAGTGTCTGAATATTATGCTGATATGGAAGAAAATGCATCATACAATAGAAGGCAGGGTAGAAAGCCGAAAGTGTATGTGTCTATTACTACATTACTGATGAATTAGAAAATGCATCATACAGTTGAAAGTAGAAACAATTGTTAGAAATGCTCAAAGAAGAGGAGCAGGCAATCAATCCCTGCCACATAGTTTCCTTCTAGGAATTGCACACAGAGGTTCTTCCTTACGCAATGCTATGCCGAACTTCTCATTCATGTCTAGTTGAGCAGGATCCTCGTCATTTGGAAGAAACCAATCAAAATCATAGACCAAATGAGCCAACAACAGGAGAACTTGCTTAGTGGCCATGGGATGTCCAGGGCACATCCTTCTTCCAGATCCAAATGGTAAGTACTCAAAATCCTGCCCTTGAAAATTTAGCTTAGAGTGAAGAAACCGTTCTGGTTTAAAGGAAAGTGGATCGTCCCAAGCCACGGGATCACGCCCAATGGCCCAAAAGTTCACAAAGACTTGCGTGCCTTTGGGAATTGTGTAGTTCATAACCTGACAGGTCTTGGTTGCAAGGTGCGGAAGAAGGATTGGTCCTGGCGGGTGTAATCTAAGTGTTTCCATGACACAAGCAAGCAAATATGGAAGTTGAGAGAGATTTGATTCTTGGATAGAATTTTGATTGATTTCTCTCGTGAGCTCTTGGACAACTTTTGCCATTGCTACCTTGTTCTTCAGTAGCTCAGCCATTGCCCACTCAACTGTTGATGTAGTAGTATCAGTGCTTGCAGACAATAATTCCTGCAGATAACAAGCCAGTGTTGGGTCAAAAAAGAAAAGGCAATGTAACTGGAATTTCAGTAAGGAGTTGTGATCGAAGAAGTAAAGGTCTCGGGCTTGATTCCTCACACTCCTTGTGTTCATAAGGTTTTGTACCCTTCTGTTTGGGCAAATGTTTTCTCGTTACTAGAAAGTTGAAGTGCAGAAAAGAGATAAAAATTAGAACTTGTTGCCTTACAATAAACAAGTAATTGATCTGGTCGTCCGAGAATTGTTTCTCGAGCAAAACATCTAAGAAATCATGATGTTCAAGAGCGCCTTGGATGTGGGTTTCTCTTCTTTCCTTGATAATGTGATCCCATGTAGCAAACGAATCCAACGTAAGCTCCAATGCCTTCTTCTTTAGGCCCTGAAGATCAAACCTAGCAAATACAGGAAACAAGTCAGCTAGATTCAAGGAGGAACCCAGCTTTTGCCCTCTTAGCATAGCTTCCTTCAATCTGCTGGGAACAAGATCTTCATAACAGCAAAAATCCTTGGACATAAAAAGGCTAGTTATGGAGTTGAAGACTGTTGTGGACACAATTTCTGCAATCCTCACTACTTGCCCTTCTTTGGCTCCCAAAAACTCAATCATTTCAGTGGCTTTCTTCTCTCTGATGATGGCTGTTGACTCCAAGGCTTTCCTTGAGAATAGCTCGGCATGGCACAAGGCGCGTAACAGCCTCCACTGATCATTGCAATCAGCCCACATGATTGATAAGTGGTTAAGATCAAAGCACTCAAGATTTATCATGTCAGGTGTGGATCGAGCAGCGAACACATGGTCGTGGGTCTTGAGAATTTCAGCAGCAGCAGCTGGAGAAGACCCAATCACAACAAGCCGAGTGCCGATCTTGAGGGAGATCAAAGGTCCATGAATTTGAGCTAAGTGGGTCATTGAGATATGGGGTTTTTTCCCCAAATGAAAAATGTTGCCAATGATTGGCCATGGCCTCGGACCTGGTGGTAAAGGTAGTTTCAGATCCAAACCTTTTGCAGATGAACAAGTGAAATGCTTTAATATGAGAAAAATAATGGGTGCCACAGTACTAAGGACTAGGAGAATGATATTCACATCTCCTGAGATTTCTATCTGCTCCATTATTTTCAGAAGCAAAAAATGTTGGTGCAAGAGTAAGCTCAGTTCATAGCTTCAAATTATCCTTTGTTCAACTTGCTAGTTTTCTAATGAACTACTAATTATATCTTTCTAATTGAATAATTTCATATAACACCCATTCGAATAAGTCAAATCTCACGTGACACCTCTTAAAAAATTTCCTCCCACTTGCACCATTTAAAATAGTCAGAATTTTCAGCTAGACTTTTCCGCCTCATTCCGTCCATTAGGGGTGTCCATATCCGGTTAACCGAGACTGGATGGAAGAATGGGTAACCGAACCGGTCACGTCCGGTTTCCAAATTTGAGAACCGAAACCGGGGAGGATTTTGTGTAAACCGGACATCCAGTTAACC
>JAYMTP010001762.1:0-22307 GCA_036897365.1 Geranium brycei
CAAGGGCATTTTTGTCATTTTCAAAAAAAAGTTAACAGAATTTTCAAAAAACTAACGCCGTTGAGGCTAAGTGAAACGTTAGTATAGTTTAGGGACTCCACATAACACATTCTGTTTTCGTGGCAGGTGAGTGAAAACCGTGCATACTACGGAGGAGGTAAGTGACATTTTCCCTACCTTTTATGACCATGTTACCCCAGTTTTGTACTAATGCCATACTGTCATCTCCCGCGCCTTTGAGTTTGATCCGTCATTACTAGTGGTTTAAGTAATTAAGCACTTGTTTATACATACTTTTCTTTCTCCCTAAGGAACGACCCTTTTGATGTTGCTATGTGTGTTATTTTTCTTTCATCCGTTTTCACCTCAAGATATCCTGAATTGTCAGATATAACTCAGATACAATGAAGCATTGAAAGGACCTATAGGCCGAGCTGAGCCTTGTAAATTAGAGTACCTGACGCTCGTCTAGGATCTTGCTAGTCTCTCATTTCATATATCTGTATATTAGTTCAAGTGTTTGCATACCATGCAATAATGCCTAAAATTTCATTGATTTTCAGCCTCTAGATGACCCCGGCTATACAGAAGTCATATTTGGTTCTCCTGATTTATTCATGCGCTACAGCCATGGCATCAAACATGGAACTTCACATGACAAATGGTGCCTCATTTTTCCAGCCACTGAACAAGAAACTGGTGATGTTGTGTGGAGAGTACCTTCAGGGAGGGAATCACACACCAGAGTCGTATCGGTTGTTACTTTTATTTGTGCATTATTTTCAACCCTTGTAATCTTCTGGGCATCCATCTATCATTCAGACACTAAAACTGTAAAGCTTTCTTAGATTACATATTTTAATATTTCAGACACCATATGTTGAAGAGAATTGCCTCGGATTACATCACAATAAAAAACAAGTATACAGCAAGTATTGTTTTTCATTCATTCAATCCTGTGACTAACATGGCCAAATCATTCTCAAACAGCCAATATATGCTTGTAGAATTTAAAAATATAAGGATGTATGTATGTCCTGCAATTCCATGACGACCTCAACACTGAAGGTACTGGACCTACAGATATTTAACCATTCCGCGACCCTCTATACTCAGCTTTGTAGCTTGGAGCTGCTTCTTTTTAGGTCCCTTGAGCTGCTGCAACTTCTTGTTCATCTATGACATTAAAGGGAAAAACAGATGAGCTTCTATTGTGAGTTTTGATATAATTGAACACACAAATTGCTTACTAGCAGCATTTCTTTGTCATGTATGTATGTTAGCAAAGAAAAACACCTCATTTAGATTTGCAATTACCAAAAAAACTGGGCATATCATGTTCAAAATCGTTGTATTAGTAAAAACTCAACAAGTGAAACCAACCTTCATACGACGTTGATCTTGGACAACTTGTTTAGCACGTGCTCTAATCTCATCGGGATCAATCTTAGACTGTGGACGCACCAAAAAATCTAGCGGTGTTGCTTCTGGTCTTGAAGTAAGTTGCCTGGAAGATGACTGGCCAGACTTGCCACGCGCCCTACAAATTAATACCAAGTATTAACATCTAAGAAATGTGGTAATGCAAAAGGAATCAATTGTCTAGTTAAGCTGTAGGACTCAAAAAACATGATATGACATCATCTTACTTTGCAAATTCATCCAAATCAAGATCGCCATCCCTAGACTCCATGCCAGAAGATCTATTTGATGGCCTACAGCACATAGCAAAAAAACATTGCAATGAAGAAAACAAAAAGAGCGACGATATGGTCAGATATGTAAGAGATTCAGGTCAGTGGAGTACCTTTTTACTGGTGGCCTACGATAGGGAGCCCTTTCCTCATCAACATTCCTCATGTCCTCAAACCTTGTACTCTTATTAAATATTGGCCGACTCTGCATATATCAAGTTGAATATGCACATGTCAATGAAACTGAGCAGAAAAATAAGATTGAAAGGGAATTTCCAGCCAAGAAAAGCATGTGCCAAATACAATTACCAAAACCTGGCAGTAACGTTTACATAATAATGAACCCCCACAATCAACCCCTTCAGGAGCATAAATAAGTGACATGAATAAACAAGAAATGTGTTCTTCCAGATTATATCAGCATACGGTGAAGATTATCTCCAAAGTAATTCTTCTGAACAAAGGAGAATTGCATTGGCTATCGAAGGTGCTATGATACCAAATTTTTAGCCCAGGGAAAGATAAGGCAAGGCAGGTGACCATCTCCTCAAATGTACTATAACAAATCCAAAATCCATCACATTACCCATTTGTCAACCAAATCTTTAGCCAACTTTCGGTTAGACGTAGTTTCTTCATCAGATTTTGATAAAAACATAATGACCTGTCCACATAAAGACTAAATTAATCAATAACCATCAGTAACTACCACTCTGAACCTGGTCAAATTTAATCTTTGGACCCAACCTTTCCAAGGCCACTCTTCTTAAGCTGTTCTCTTCTATCATATTGCTCCAGATCAATGGGAAACTGCGAGAAAGAAGTTTAAGTTAGGAATTTCACAAAGTATTCCCAAAACACGTAACAAGTAAACTAAATAATCATTCAAGTACCTCCGACAATATTTGCAAAATTGCTGCCCGAATATTTATATTTGGCAGGCTTCCATCTGGAAGGGGTTCGAGCCAATTCTTTAAGAGGGTTAGCACTCCATGATCTAAAAATTCTTGTTGAAGCTGCTTCCTGCATAAAGACCATATATTGGAATACGAAGAAAATGGATAATTCAAATAATAGGTGAAAAAGATAAAACTAAACAATTCAGCGAAATCCAGCAGGCTTACTTTGACAGAACCTCAGTGAGGAGAGGCAATTTCTTAAGTTTGTTAATGGCAGGCTTTGACTGCCTGTTAAGTTCTGCATCTTCTTCAGCAGTAACCTCAAGCTCGGCCATGACATTTTCAACGAGCAAAGCAATCTCTGCAGGGCTTTTCTCATTCTTTTTCTTCTTCTTGCCCATTTTGAACATGTCCTTAATCTCATCATCTTCATCACCCTCCTCAGCCTAGTAAAAATGGAAAATAACAGATAAAATTTAATCACAAACTTCCATACTACGAGTCTGAAGAACAAATAAAGATATTTATCACAGAAAGAATAGAAAGTATGCACGATTTGAAACTGGAAATTTACCTATTGGTCTCTGACAAGTGTCAATCAAAATACAGCAATTGACACAACATCTAACATTAACCCAGTAACTTCAACTAATATATTTATGAGACTGAAATACAAACCTGAGGATATTCACGAAGAGATCGTTGTTCATTGTCACTTCCATAACGGTCGGCAGGATCCACACCAGTGTCATCTATGAAGTTATCATCATCCAGAGTCCTAACACCTGCTTGATCGTCCTACACCATTAAAGAGAAAAAATTACTAACTTCTAATGCAAACAAAAGCAGTCAGGAAGGAAAAATCAAGTAGAATATCCCACTTGCATAAAAGGAATAGTTAAAAATATACCAATTTATCAAAATAATTAACATGAAATACACTTCCCATGAAGTAAAATTTTGAGAAACATTCAACTATGTAGAGATTGTGATGTTTTGGCACTAGGACAGTAAGATAACAAGTTAAATTAAACCTGCCAAACAACCAGTAGCACCATTTCCATGAAGAGAACCAGGCTTACCAAATTTCAATTGCTCAATTTTATTTCATACGCAAGCAACTTGTCAGTTCTTGAACTAGAAGAGCATATGCAAACGCATTCAGTGCAGAAATGCAAAAGCGCAGTAACTAGAGCATATATAATTCTGCACATTTAAACCCAACTCTTCTAAGTTAATGGTAAAAAGAAAAAAAATCAAAGAGCAGATTGCACACAAACATATCATGGCACAGAACAGCAGAACTGTACAGGTATGATTGCCTTGATCACTTAGGCATAAGATAACTTTAACAAATAAATGCAATATCCTTGCAGAGGAAACCCAATTAATGATTGAATTTACTCAAATAAATGCATTATCCTTGCAGAGGAAACCCAATTAATGATTGGATTTACTCAACAACAAAAAATGCATTATCCTTGCATAGAAAACCCAATTAGTGATTAAATAAGGCATATAATATAAGTAAGGGAAAATGTCACCTACACCCCCCCTTAAGTAAACGTGGTTTACACCTGCACCCCCTTAAATAAAAACTTGGTTTTAAGGCCCCTTAAGCATTCCATTATTGCACTTAGCCTAACACCGTTAGTTTTGTAGGCAAAACCGAAGCATGTGACCAGCACGTGAGGGAATATTTTTTTCAATGACAAAAATACCCTCTAAATAAAAAAGGAATGGAGCTTCTCAGTGAGTGAAGGACTGGAGCTTCTTAGTGATATGGTGTCCAGACATGGTGTGAAGCACGGTCTGGTGCATTATGGTTGTATTGTTAGTATGCTTTCCAAATACAGTAACCTGGACAATGCATATGAGCTTCTTTGGACTATGCCATATAAGCCTGATGCACATATATTAATATCAATGCTTGATTCTTGTAAAGAGAAGCATGAGATTGAGCTTTCAAATGTTTATGCTACTGCAAGAATATGGGATGTGGTAATCCAAGTGTGGAATATAATGAAAGAACAGGGGCTACATAAGAATGCAGGATGCAACTGGATTGAAATTGGACAAGAACTGAATGTGTTAGCTGCTGGCGAATGGTGATGTCCAAAAACTGAGGAAATTCTTGCAACTTGAGCTAGCTGGGAATGGAAATGCAATTGATGGGATGGGATGGGATAGGGTCCTATGATTTATTAAATCTGAAATCTTCTACTCTATAGCTCAAGTTGTTGCCTGTAATTAAATGCAAAGGGAGATTTTAGTTATGGACATGCTATAGAAGCTAAGTGCAATAATGAAATACTTAAGGGGCCTTAAAACCAAGTTTTTAGTTAAGGGATGCAGGTGAAATTTTCCCTATAAGTAACACTGATCTTCTTAGTAGCTAGAGACTTGAAATTAGCTCTTAATGGCAAACCTGATTGACTATTTCATCAATCCAAGCAATCAAAATCAGGTTTAAGACATTAAGAAAGTACATGGCAGATACCTCAGAATCCCCATTGCCAGCAATAGTGTCCCACATCTCCTTGACATCCCCATCATGATCCTTCCCCTTCCCGTAAGAACTAGTCCCACCCTTCCCACCACTACTACTGAACCTCCTCTCTTCTTTACCCGTCTTCTCCTTCCTCCCACTCCCACTTCCTCTCTTCCTCTTCCGCTCCTCGGCCGACTGTGACCCCCAATCTCCCTCATCATCAACCAACTCGGGCGACACATTATCGTCCACAGCACTAGTCTTCTTCACCAGCCGCTTCCTGGGCTTCCCAGCCTTATCGGGATCGTAGCTACTCCCAACTTTATCGGTGTCATAGACAGGAGTCGGAGATCGCTCACGCGTGTCGTCCCAATCAACGAGGTCTTCGTCGATAAGGTTTCCGTCGTTCTGGGCTCCAGGGGATTGGTCTCCTTCGGATGGAATGTCGTCGTAGTCCATCAAAGGCTCTCCGTCCTCGTCGCGGTACCTGCAAAACAAAACGAGCAGAAATCGAAAACCCTAGCTAGCCCAATCAATCGAAAACCTATCATCAATTCAGACTCTTTGAAAGGAAACAAACTTACGGATCGTCCTGATAACCCATGGCGACTGACGACGAACAAGCGATCTCACCGCCAAGAGGAGAAAATGAAACGCAATTATTGACAATGGTCGTATGAGTACGCAAATAAACAATGGCAGGCAGGGACGAGTTTTACAGAGTAACTACAAATTTCTGGATACGTATAAAAAAATATTAAATAAAAAGATAATTACATTTAAACTTAGAAAACTTTATTTAATTACAAACTTATACACGTCACCGTTTTTAGTCTAATATCACTTATTTTGTCGTTAATTTTTCTAAATGACTAAAATATCGTTATAGTTTAAATTGAAGTTTGTTCACTCTCGTTTTCTCATCTCTATCACATTGTTATTCATTTCCTTAACCAAAGGACGTCAAATCGATGCCACCGCAATGAAGTTGTCGCCACCGAATATGAACACTAAATCGCCCATGGTTCACTCGATCATACTCGTAGTAACTCGCTCTAAAGAGCCCAACCAATTTCATATCTGAGTGTTTAATTTTTTTTATCACCACACAAACTTGTAACCAAAAAATAATTTCTTATATGTTTAATCGGTCAGAATGTTTCGATCAGTATCCATGAAGTAAAAATTAGAGATTGGAGATCGATCGACGCTCTGGGAAGAAACAAATATGTTAATTTTGAGATTGAAATTATGATCATTTCAAATGGTAATTATTAGATCCACTACCTCCTAAAACAAAACAAAAAAAACTCGATCCCCAACTTGTACTGTGAATTACCTGGTATGAAACTAGACTTAGAAGGAGGTGAGTTCATATCTAAAAGTTTAGTTTGATATCAATTTTTCTGTAAATTATTTGAGTGGAGTTGATTTTAGTTCTAGCAATTTGGGTCACTTCTTGAAAACTTTTCTCGAAATATACACTTTCTGAAGAAAAAAATATTAGAAATATTCATATTTGGGATATTCGACTTTTTGTTTGTGTGATTTGGGATTCTCGACTAAAATTGATGATTGTTTTGCATAGGGCAATTTGGTTTTGATTTATTATTTGAAACACACTTTAGAAATTAAATCAATTTCAATTTTCGAGCACGACAACGAGACAGAGATTCATGTCGTCGTCTTTGTCTTCCTGAAACCCATACCCAGTTTCGTTGACCTCCTGATCTCCAATGAAACGAATTTGAGAGAGATAAAAAAATTGGATTTGTGAGAGAAATAAATATGGAAACATATATGAGAGAGAAAAATATATGGAATTAAAAAATTAGAGAGAGAAATAAAAAATAGAGATTGAAAGGATGGCAATCATTTGTAAATTTGATGAATAGTTGAGTGCGATTTCGAATTTTTACTTTATAAAAAAATTCGTCTAAATTTTAACACTGTGAAAGCAATCTGCAAAATAACGTAATTAAGTGAGCCAAAAATATTTTTTATAATAGACATGGTAAGTTGTAAAACACGCCATAATAAGTGTAGTTCGGGGTAATTACCCCTAAATTAAATGAAATAGCTTAGAATAAGTGCAAGTGTGAAGTAGTGAGACGGTGAAGAATTCATCCTAGTCCGTCTAATCCATTTGCAAATACACCAAGTAGATCTTGTATAACTTATTTTCTTGTTGCTGACTTTTGAAGTAGGCATGATTCCGAAACGAATCTTGAATTATCGAAACATGAATCATAACGGTTTGTGATAATACAGTATGGTCTAAACCATTTGGTTCCGGTTCGATCCTTCGTTTTTAACTAACTAAAATTGGTTAATTTTGAGTTTTAATTTGGGCTCGATTTATGAGTTGATTTAAACAACTTTATGCCTGATTTATGGCTCGAAACTTAAATTTTGCAATAGTACAAAATAGTACAAAATTTTCAAAAAAGTTAACGCAAAACTTTTGGTAATTTAAGGGGATTCACAAAACGTATTTATGGTCATGGGATGTTAGTGAAAATCGTGTATACCTAAAGAAATGTATGTGAAACTATCCCTTTATTTTATAAAAATAATATTTTTTATCTTTTTAAAATATAGTGGTGTTGTCATATCTAAAAAAAATATCAAATTTCCAAAAAAGTTGACGGAGTGAAACTCTTAATAACTCAAGGTAGATAAAAAATGTGTTTCAGTTTTGAGAAGATGTAAGTGAAAATTGTGTATACTTACAAAGAGGTATGTGTAATTATACCTAGTTTATATGTAGGTTTTTTGGGCGTTTTCTTCATCTCCGTTTGCTGGATATTTTGGCGATTCCGCCTTCTTCCCCGACGATTCCAGCGTATTCTCGCCCAAAAATTTGACAGGAGCAATATAGCCCTTTTGCTCTCTATTTGGGGACTTGTTGATCTTTTGAGTTTTCTAATTTGTTTTCCTCTATTTAGGTGTTTTCTTCTCTTTTGATTATACTATGATGATGGAATAACTCAACAAAGCCTCAGATTTGGGTTTGAGCTGATGGGAGTCTAAAGCAATAGAGAGGATGTAAAGAGGCTTGGAGGGTAGTTTGATCATTTTTAAAAAACAATTAACAGCGAAATAAATTAGTTTAGACTGAAATTAGTAACGTGTAACAAAATATAAATTAGGTGAGTTAAAAACAATTTTTTTTATAATGTGTACTAAGTTGTAAAACGTTTTAAATTAAGTGTAATTATCTCTAAGTATTATCACCATCTCCGTGAAAACTGCAATATACTGTCGCTAAATTGTGTTAGTATTTTTGTCAAGTTAATTTATATTTTATTGATCTAGTTCATATATAATATTTAACCACTGCTAGTGAGTCGAAACCAGTCTGCCCGGGAGGCACGGGCTTCAATCTATATGTTAGAGGTTGAGCCACAGATCACATACTTCAAATCAGAAAGACAGGTTTCACAAACTCAAAGCATTCACACATCATAATTAATATCCATAAGCAAATTAGTACACTGTAAAAGAAAATAACATAAGAAAATGACAACAGTTGAGTAGGAAACGAAACGAAATGAGAAACAGAATAAACCAATAAGTAGGGTTCAAGCTTGAACCAAATTGGGCAGGGCCAAACTATCTGAGGATTGCATTTGTATCCTAGAGGTTTCAACTTCTTATCCTCAAAGGTAAAGATACCATCGTCAAAATAGTATTCTATGTCTTGACACTTGAAATTTAATTTATCGGTGGAAAAGTAGATTTGATTACCATCAGTTGGCTTAATACCAAACTGTGAACCCACGCCCATAAACAAAATTTCATCAGAAGCTAAACTCTCCATGGGGATCCAACTTGACCGGATCATGTCAAGCTTGCAAAGCTCAAATGCAATTGTCTTGGAAATAAGCCTTGGAACTGGTTCAGTACCATCATCAATAGCATTGAAATCCTCTTCCACAGCAGGAGGAGAGGCATCGACAAGACCTGTAACCGTGTCAATATTTTCTCCAATCCTTGAAACCGCCATAAGCCCCCCATCAGATGAGTTTATCAAGTTCAGAAAATCATCGTCACCCAAACCTCGGAAGAACGGGACACATGCCCTCAACTTGGGGCAAGAAGCAATGTCATCACAGATCATCAATTCTAATCTGTTGGCACGGCATATAATTTTCCATCACAAAAAGTGATATCCTTGTAATTTCCACTAGTATCAGATTCTTCCACCAAAGGAGACCACTCTTGGTCACCAAGCTTGCAATATGCCAATCTAAAGGTACTGCCACGCGACTATTGGAAGTAGGTGTACAAGATAAGGCAATTTTGTGAGTCATGTAAGTCCGCACCCAGTAGGATGATAATGGTTGCACAAAATGAACAGCAGCCCAATATTCATGTCCATCAATATGATACAACACATGGGGGAATTTATATCTGGGCGGGAGTGCAAGTTGGATCCTAGAGAGTGGGTTAACAACATATATAGAGCCATTCTCTTGGGCAGAAACGACCCAACCATGACCGGATCCAATGAAAAACTTGTCCCTAGCCTCGGGAAGGTTAATGTCGTACACCTCGTCATTATTGAATGGATAGTACAGTCCACACAATGAGCCACAACCTGTATATGTATAAGGTAGCAGTAGACAAGGTTGTGGCCGCCGGGGATCAGGCAATTGGGGCATGCTGGATTCCCAATGACTACAAACACATCTCGATTCTCGACCTAACCTTGTCATCGTACAAATTAAGGCAAATCATCCAGAAGCTCACCCCATTGATCCATTACAGATTTTTATTTTTATTTCTATCAACAGCAAGCAACTTTATATGAAACAGAGAAATAAAAGATAATCTCTCCCACAGACAGACATAGTAGAAATAGATCTGACCTAACCTAACATACATACCTTGTGAAGTCAGTCGATTCAGGTTCTGACAAATAGCGGCTTTGATCTTGAGACTCGTCACAGTCACAGGTACAAATTTATTTCCAAATTGGGTCCATAAACCGCCGACAATCAATGGGCCCTATCGCATTTGACTTAAATAGTCATGATGGGTTGCCGTCCAGCTTTTTGAGAATCTAGTTATTATTGGGTAGGACTGACCTCAGTGTTTATGTGCCCAATTAATTTAAAGAGGTAAGGTTCAAAGTGGGTATTCTGATTCGAGCTCTACTTCAAAAAACATTCTTTAGATGTGTTGTGAGAAACTGTCATGTGGTCTGAGGTCAAGTGATGCTCCTCAGTTAATTGCCAACCCCATGTTCTTTTTAGGACTAAAATTCTTAATGATGAGGCAGTTGAGATGATGAAATTATAATAATGTCTCTGTTCCAATGCTGTGCTCTTATGAAATTTAATAAAGGGCCCTTTTCATGAGGACTTGATTATTACTTCATTTATTTTACCTTGTAATTCTATACCTTGGCACACTATTGAGTGAATGAGCACCTAAAGAAATACACTATGATGAAATGCCAGGATGTCACTTATAAATGTAACATACATGTTTTGGTGACATATCTCAGTGTTATTCTTTCTTGCATTGGTTCCCAAACAAGGTCGGCTCAAGAATTTTCGGGACCTAAAACAAGATTTCACATCTTTATCACCGAAGACCAGGGGGGGGGGGGCCTTGGCCGGAGATTTCGGAAATTATTAATGTAGAATTTTGTCCGGGAATTACATTTCCTTTAAAATGAAATATGTATACAAGTTGTCTAAACTTTCCTAACTATCCATGTGATTCAGTGGAAAGGAAGCAGCTCTCACACCATGTTGAACATGTGTTTGAATCCCAAAGAGTTCACTATATTTTTAAATATAAAAACATTTTACTATACAGTTTGTATACTTTGTTATTACCTTAGTTGTAGTTTTACTAATTATTGTATTTGTTAAATTAATGTATGCGTTTTCCATTAATTTTATTTATTATAATTTATTAGTTATTGATTTTTTTTACTGAGCACAAAGTTAGGTCGTTTGATAAATGAGTCAAGCTCGAGCCCAACTTATTAGAATTTGTAAAGCTCAAAAATCGATTCGCTTCGTATTTTAACATACATGAAAGTTAAATTCGAACTTGACTAAAAAAATTAATAATCAAGCTCAAATTAGTTTTTCTTATATTCAATTAATAATTATTTTAGTATTAAAATTAATTATTTTAATTAATTATATTATTAATAAATTAATTTTTTAGTATAAAATTTTGCCCCCTGGATCCGCCCCGTCAACAATAACGATTAAAAATATATGAAAACTCAAAATAATTCAAGATTTGTATTGGATGATCGATTTTCAAGACACGAGATAATTAAATTGCATACATTAATTCATTAATATTAAACATTACCAAAATTGAGGTATGATTAATTAATTAACCGATATGTGGGACCCACACGACTATTCCACGTGCATCAACCCAGACCCGTACCCGGTCGCACCGGTGATCCATGGTCACGTTCGTCCCTTCCTTCACCGTCACAACATGCAGTTTCGGGTTCTCCGACGATATGGCCGCCACCGCCACCTCACCCCTCACTCCCACAAGCTCCGGCCAGCTCTTCTCTTCTGTTCACGTCACAATTATATTTTATTATATACAAAAAAAACCACTAATCACAAGTACAAAATAAATCATAATATTCATGAACTTACGACAATGAGCCATTTTGCTCTATGATGATTGAGAAGTCGTGTGGGCGACGAGTTGATTTATACATAGAAACCCAGGCGGTGCAATCGGTAAAGCTTTGTTGTTTTTCCACATGGTAAATCTAGGGCCTGTAAGCCCAATAATGGGAGGTTAGGCCCAACAAAATTTAGAGGTAAGAATTGGATGGGCCGCGCGAACGCAGGCCCAAGCTGACACAAATTATGACGTAGGCTCCGCCACTTGGACAGACCTTAGAGAGGCACACCTCCGTAGTGCAATGGAGGTCACAACCCTAGGCCATGGGCCTTCTTGATCGCCCATTTGACCCCGTCCAGGTAAGTGCCTTTCAAGGTCGCACCCCAACACTTATTTATAGGCTGTCCTCGCGCACCGCTTCTCTCTTTTCTCCGATGTGGGACTTTTTCACTTCTCAAAAACCGCACCAAAATCTTCAGGCCCATCAGACTATCAAAAGCCCATACGAAAAAGAAATGAAGAACAAAACGCGAAAATGCCGAATCGGCGTTTCTGGTTTCCGAAGCTTCCGAGTTCCAAACCCGCGAGATCTGAATCGGAGGAGGCCATCGTCGACTCGTCCTCGACTCGTTCGTCGTCACCAATTGCCAAAACCCTCGAAATCTCCAGAATCGCACGAATTGCGATTCCTCTGATTACGCCTCCATAGCTGATTCGATCTCTCTCTCCACGAGCCAGCGATTTTTTTCAATGGCCACCAGAAACAGAACTGTGATGTTCAGGAAGCACAGGGACGCCATAAAGAGCGTTCGTGCTCCTCTATCGTCTTCGTCTGGTACGGTCATTGAGATGGTCAGTGCACCGCTTCTTCGATCCAATCACTCTTCTTATGCTCCTCTCAGCACTGAGGACCCTGGTCCTTCCAGCTCCAAGTAACCCTAATTTCCCTCTCTTTGTATTGTTTGGTTACTGAGAAAGTTAGAATTGATCAATTTGGCTTCAGATTGATTATTTTTTCTTCCTAATTATGTAATTGTATGATGCATGCTAGAAATGTGAACAATGCTTTTGGAGTGTTACTGAACAAGAAAATTGAAGTGTGAAGAAACTAGAAAGTGTAACATTTTCAGAATTCGGTATTTGTATATATAATGTATTAATTAATGTTCATGTTTTGGTATTTATGAAGTGGTTTTTTGGAGGATAATTTGGTGAAATGCTGTTGATTGTGGATCGATTCCTTATAAGTTCAATATTTCTCAGCTAATATAATGTTTTGTTGGTGCCATAGTGGTGCATTTTCAATAGGTCTTCCACCAGATTGGGTGGATGTTTCTGAAGAAATAACTAATAATGTACAACAAGCTCGGGTAAAGATGGCCGAGTTAATCAAAGCTCATTCCAAGGCTTTAATGCCATCTTTTGGGGACGGAAAAGAAGACCAGCATTTGATCGAGTCTCTTACGCGGGATATTACTCGTTTGTTAAAGAAATCCGAGAAGAGATTGCAGGAGCTTTCTATTAGAGATTCTTCCGAGGATTCAAATATTAGGAAAAACGTACAGGTATTCACTGATGATCAGTCTTTGAATCTTTATAGCATTTGCATGTGCTTTTAGATTGTATCGCGTAACATTGATTCTTTCCGAGGTTTTGCATTATGCTCTTATAGACAGTTCCTTAAAAAGATTTTCCCTTAAACTCTCACAACCCCATCCATTGGGTTTCGAACTCGCATCTCCATCATAGAAGTGTGAAGCTTGACAATTTGGGGTGTTGCATTATGATAATGCAATATTTGATCAGTAGATGTATATTTATAGTGTTTCCCGGCTTCACTCGATGAACTCTATGGTTACATGCCTTATCGTTCCATTTTCGACTTAAAGTTTATCTCATTTTACTGTTTTCTGCTTATTGCTAATTATATCTGCCAACAAGCTGACTTACATTTGAACACTACCCTGACAGCGTTCTCTTGCAACAGACCTTCAAAACCTTTCGATGGACCTACGCAGAAAACAGTCAATGTACTTGAAGCGTCTACAGCAGCAGAAAGAGGTGTATTTTTTATTTACTGTATAGCATATTTCATTCAACTGAGAAATAACTTTGTAATCAATCGGTATGTTAAAAACTCCTTTAAAAATCACTGGTTATACGCGTGCATGGACTTTATACCTTAAGAGTTATTGTTTGCTTGTTGCTACTTCTGCTGTTGGTATTAATTCGATTATTTCTTTCCGTCTAGGGTCATGACGGGGTTGATTTGGAGATGAACTGGAATGGAAGTAATTCAAGGTTGGATGATGATGAATTCAGTAACATGGTATGTCCTTATCTAATTTGTCAGGATTCTTGAGCACAGATACAGGCAACTTTTGGAGTTATCACTAGGTCTGAATATAGTACATGTTCTCTGGTGAAGCAAGTTTAACAAAACCACATAAGTTGGGTTGACCTATTGATTCCCTTTGGTTCTCATTGACTCAGATTCAAATAAAATCACCTATTTTTTCTCTAAACCTTATTTTGGAACAAAGTTCTTCACATCTTGTGTACTAAGTTCATGGACCTTATTTCCCACCCAGATTCTGACAATTAGGATAAGCAGTTATTGAATTATGTTCTGGTTAAGTCATTAGGCCTTTGTTCCAGTGACTGGAGTTCAAATCTTGTAGGCAGCGGTGTTGCTTATAAAAAAATGTTATTTAATTTCTGATTATTCAATTGCCATGGTTAACAAATTCAGGGTCTTGATGAGCACCAAGTAAGCAAGCTAAAGAAGAGTGAGCAATTCACTGCAGAAAGGGAGAGAGAAATCAATCAGGTAATTGTAGGGAAACATTTTGTTACAGTTTCCCCATGCAGCTGTTTTGTTCCTTCTCAACCTAAATCCTCTGCGTTGTAGGTCGTGGAATCGGTAAATGAGCTTGCTCAAATCATGAAGGACCTGTCCGTGCTCGTGATAGACCAGGTCGAAACTACGCCTTTATACCATAATCATAGACAGATTTAAATGTAGCCTCAATATGGGTGACTGCTAAAGTTGATATCTTTCTGCAGGGCACAATCGTTGATCGGATAGACTATAACGTTCAAAACGTTGCTACACAAGTCGACGAGGGCTTAAAACAGCTGCAAAAGGTTTGCTCCCTCCCTCCATGATTTATCCATTTTAGGAAAATGGTGTCCGCCAAATTTGATATCTTGATACGTGTTGCTAATCTGATCAGTCATTTTTGTTTATACATCGAACATGTAATGTTGGGTATTATTATGTTGTTGAATCGCAGGCAGAAAGATCGCAGAAGAGTGGAGGAATGGTGAAATGTGCAACAATTCTGGTTATAATGTGCTTTATCATGCTTGTCCTCTTGATCTTGAAGGAGATACTGTTTTGATGAAGTAAAAAATTGCACCTACTATTCATGGAAAAGTTCAATCTCCGGGAAGATACCAAGTTCATTGCAGAGTGATGTTTTGTAATTATGAAGCCTATTATTTAATTTCATTTTCCTTAAATATGAGATCAAAATATGCACACAAGTGTTTGATAAATTTATAACCATTTGCTTTTTCATTTTTTTCTATAAAAAGTTGTCTATTATTATGAGATTACAATAAATTACTGAAAATATCCTACAATAATCCTTGCCCCACAGCTGTTTTAAGCCAAGGATTTACTAGAATTCAAACTTAGGACGGATGATTTGTTATTATAAATGTTGTAAAAATGTTATATGCTAATTAGTTTTAGGGATTAATCAAAAAATAAATAAGATTAAACGACTATGTACCTCGCTCTTAGAGATGGTAATTTGTGTTTATGGGCGATCTGGTGTTCTCGACTTGATCTGTTCACGTTCTCGTGTTTTGTCTCTCTTTTTTTTGTTTCGTCTTGTTTAGCTACCGACAATTTTTGCATCGACCCCCAAAATACCTTTCTCCCAACTTGATTTAATCAAAGTCAAAAATATTAATTTTCATCTCTCATAATTTGATCCAATCAAACTTTAAAAAAAGAATCAATTTTCATCCGGTTCGGATGAATGAATCTCGATCTCACATTAATGATTGGATTCTTTGAGGTAAAAAACTAAGATAATAAAGAGGAGCCTCATTCTAGAAGAAAAGGAAAAGGACAGAAAAAAGGAAATTGACAATCTTACCCTAATAATCGAAGTAAGAAAATCTAATACTTTCCCAAAATCGAAAAAAAAAATGAGGAACAAAACAAGCTACTTTCCCAAAATAGATTCTGTAACAACAGGGTCGCACTCCTCTACGTCGCGGTCACACTGCAACACCATGGAGCACACGCGTCATGCCGTTGTTCAAAAATATCGATTCCACCAACGGTCAAAAGCCGCCTGTCCATTGCGGCCTTATGGTAGTCACCTACACCACATCACGAAATCTTACAAGTAACAGAATCAAGCCACATTATAGAAACAAGAGAGAAAAATCTATAAGCTCCATGTGTGTGTAACAAAGCAAAAAAAAAAAAAACAGACCAGACGATCATGGCTTCTGATGGGTTATTCGATCCAGCGAGCCTCCGAGTACTAGTGCTCGATGAAGGCGACGACACAACGGGAAATAGTTCGTTAGAAACTGTTATCAGACAGTTTAATCATCAAGGTATCGAACAATCTGACTATAATATTCGTAACCCTAGTCAAAATATATACTTAATGATTCGTGTTCGTTACACAATTTCAGTGACTATATGCAAAGAAGAGAACGAAGCTTTGCTTGCTCTCCAAGACAAGAAGGCTAAATTTCACTTACTAATTGTCGATATTAATCTCAATATATACGATGTCAACAATTTTGAGCTTTTCAAGAGGATCAGGTCGGAGAGCAACATACCTGTTATATGTAAGTATTCGTTCATCATATATCAATTTTATAACCGTAATCTGTAATTCTCGTTTGTTAAGTATTTGGATTTCCAGTTTACTGACCTAATTATAGTATAAGAATTAAAACTCGTGTTTAATGTTACAGTGATCTCTGAACACGCTGAGACGGATGTGGTTGTGAAGTGTCTAGATCAGGGCGCGAGCTATTTCCTGGCGAAACCCATTACGGAGAAGGACATAAAATACATATGGCAACATGCATTTGTCCATCAAAGGACTGACCAAGAGAAGTTATTATCAGGGCAACAACCTCAGACGAAAACAATAATGGCGAAACAACCTATGACATGTAATAAGAAAGTGAAGTGTGAAGAAGGATTTGAAAAGGGCCGTGAGAGCAAGAGCAGTAGAGCAAAAAAGCCGCGAGTAATGTGGGCCGGAGAGCTCGACGAGAAGTTCAATGAAGCTCTGGATCGCTTAGACGGGATCTGTATGAATCCAATGCTAACTAAAAAAATCGCTGATTATTGATATAACCTTATCATGTTTTTGTGATGAATGTTTCTAATTTTGGATTTGTGCAGCGACTCCTCCTAACAAGATTCATGAATACATGAAGAATACTTGTGCTCATCGTGTTTCTGACCTTACCAGAGAGAACATTGCAAGTCATCTTCAGGTGAGTGATGTATCTCTTAAGTTTGATCAAAGTGTTAGGTATGTGTCCGTTGGAATATGCATTGAATCGACTTTGAACCCACTTGAATCAGTCGGCTAGTGTTCTAAAAATTTCCGACTTTCGATTAATCCTCTGTAATTGCCAACTAATTATTCAATAAGATTTATTTTCCGATTAACCTCCAATAATTTCTTACAAAGGCTCTCTTCGTCCTACTAGTGACCAACATTTTTCATAACATTGTTGGTCAGTATGAGTTAAGGGTAGAACCATATAGACTGAGGGTTGGGGATGCGAAGAGTCCCATGAAACTCATGATATGCATTATGATTGAGTTTTACCTACTTAATTTTAGGATTTTGTGTGTGGTTGAGTTTTTAGTTTCTTTGTCACTAGGGTTTAAGAGTAAATAGTATAAATAGTACTTACCCAACATATAGCCAAACAACATGGGGGATTATATTCCGAATTTTTCAATATAAAATTTCTTATCTGTCTGTCAACCCATTGTTAGTAAATCACGTAAATATAATGTTTTTGAGTAGGATTCTAAACGAGTTGCTCGAGCTCGATTCGTTGAATATTCGTCTCCAGCTCATTATAATTAAGCTCAAGTCTAGTTAGGATTCAAGAGTCTCGAGCCTCCATATCTTTTACTCAAACAAAGTAGCTTGAACGAAATTCGAGCTCAATTTCATGCTTGCTTAATAATCGAGCCGATCTCGAGCCCAACCATTTACGGCTCTTTATGCTCATGAGCCGGCTCATTTGTATTTATTTAATACGCTAAATATAATATTTTAATGAATATTTTTTGGTGAAAAACTATGATTCATATTCTAACTTGACTATATTTTTCGAACAGAACTCGAATTAACTGCGTAAACTTATTCATCCTCGAACTAAACCTTGACAAATACATACTCGATTGACCTCGTTTACATTTATTCTCACATGTTCGTTTTTCTCTTGATTATAACAGTAGTATGTATGTATTATTATTTTTTTATCGGCGCCTGACTGTGATACAATGAAGCAAGATAGCACCAAATTAATAATTCATATTATTGTGCAGAAAGTCCGGTTGCAAAGCGAAAAGGTCAATGGAGGGTCGTGGCATGATATGAAGAGGCGCTTATCGCTCCCTAACAACAATCCTCAAACAACAAAGAAATTCAAACAACCCTGTTCTTCTTCTCCTTCTGTTCCCTCGGGCTCTTTCGCGAATACGAAACTCATCGAGCCCTTGATGCAAATGCGAGAAAGAGGATACGGGTTCGGGTCGACAAACCCGGTTTTGTTACCAATGCAGGCTCAGAATGTGAACTTTCAAGGCGGGTTTCCGGGTTTTTACAGAAAAATCCCAAATCACGATCACAGGCAAGTGGGTGTGCATGATTTTCATGGAGAGGCTTCGAGTTTTCCGAATTTGCTCAACTCGGTCCCCGCGGCCGGTCAGCAGAACCTTATGGTCCCTAATGAGTTCGGTCGCATGGTTGTGAGTGAAAACATGGTTCCTCTGCAATGGAGCAGCAACGTCCCTCCTACGTCCGAGGATGTTTATGTGATGAAACCTCAAACCAATCAAACTATCACTCAGCTGAGCTATGATTCCTTGCTTTCTGATACCAATGGGAGCGAGTACTCTCATCAACAAGAACAACTAATGCAGGTTCGTTAATTTTCTGCCTAACTTTCATGACTTTCCCAGAAAATTTGTGCATACTGTATAGATGACCGATCGGTATTTTGAAAAACGTTAGTCGCTAGTCGGGTGGAGTGAACCTTCTAGAGACTAACCAGGTATTTGTCATGAATCAATCTGAAAATAAATAGGATTAAAGAATTAATCGGGAGTTATAGAAAATTAATCAGACAAATTATAAATTTTTACAATAATGGAATGACCACTACCCAACTTAATCGGTCAAGACGGGCAATATCTCTTATGAGATATAATGTTTTAATTTTAGCTGAACAACTAATTGACATTAGTTAGTGATGACAAACCTCTCTGAACTTCATGAAAACCTATTAATATTCTTGATACGATTAGGGTAGAGATTTTTCGAGAACCGGGTATGGAAATCACATCCCAATTAGGTTTCCCTGCCTTGCCTGTGCATGATATATTTTATTTAATTACAATTATATATATCGGGTTGGGGTTCAAGAAATGTGGATTGACCGGTTGGGAAAATTCGAAAAATAAAAATAAATTTTGGTCAGGTGGAGTCAGGATAGGAGAAAATCTCCCAATACAATTCTTGGAACAGGTTCAGGCCGTAGGATGTTAGGTTAGGAGTTAATCTTTGATTTTTGTGCGATAAAATTACGTTTTTATTTATCTTTCGTCATGTTGAACTTACTTATAATTTTTTTTGTAATAATGTAATTATTGATGAGCCATTTCTTTTCTTTTCTCTTCAGAATGATGAGAATGAACAACCTCTCCAAGATTCAAACACCAATTGGTACCTATGACTCGAAGACATAAATTAGGAATCCAAAATTTTTGTTGCTACTACTAGTTTTTATGTGTAGAGCTTCAATTTCTGTTCAGTAGTGATGACTCAAACTCCTGTCTCTGCACACTACAAATTCAACACATTTATGAAATAAATCAAATGTTGATTATGGTCAATACCAATACACACAAAACACAATTATACAATCAAAGCTATAGCAGCAATTACAACCCACATCATAACAAAACTCATTTCCCCAATTCTACGAGCGTCGCTCGGAACCGTCACCGGGAGCGAACACTCCTCCCCATTGAAGAACACCTTGGTCGGAAACCCGTCGCCCCCGGGCACATCGATGCCCGGAGTCGGCTTCTTCTTGAACGAGATCACCGACTGCTGCATACCCGGGACCCGCGGGTCCTTCTTCGGGTCCTTCCCGTCGCTTTCCGGCAATAGAAAATTCGACCCCTCGAGACCGAACATCAGTATCGTGTTATTTACATTGTCGTTGTTCGGATTGGACAATGCTGTCCCGTTGAAAGAGTAGACGGCTTCGAAACCCGGCACGGCCCGGTCGAGCCGTACGGACGCGAACCAGTCCTCGAAGCTGAGTTCGCCCCAGTTGAAGAGCGTGATCCTGGCCGTCCATCCGTCGGCCGCGTCCGAGTTGAGGTGCCAGTGGAGCGACACGCCGCAGTGGTCCCCGCAGGGCATTGGTTCGGGGACGATCCTGCGGTTGAGGTCTGCCCACGCGGCGGTCTTCTCGGTGCGGTTGTCGAAGGGGACGAAGAGCTCCTGCGGGCGCATGAGAAGGGCCGGTGAGGCGGCGCTGCAGGCGGTGGTTTCTTCTCTGGGGCAGCCGCAGGCGCAGGTGTTGCAGGGGACGACGGAGTCGTTGAAGAAGGAGGAGAACGAAACGCAGCATTTGGGGGTTTTGGGCTGCGTTTTGTTGCACACCACTTGCCAGGAGGCGAACGCTGAGGAGAACGATGGGAGGCCTGATGGGTCCCGGAACAGGGTGGGGCCCACGCGGATTGGGGGCCCACATTGGTACTCGGAGTTGCCTTTTGTTCCGCTGATCTCCCAGTTTTGTGGAGGAAACACCTGTGGAGGAGAGAGATATTAAACCCACCTCAAATTCTACGGTACTAAGCTTGGAATCACTGCGGGAGAAACGTTCCGTTCCAGCTCTATCCGGTTAAAACCAATTAGATTTCAATCTTTAACTGACGTCTGATTTATCAAACGAACTAAACAAAATTCAAACCGACAGAGCTTGATTGTGCGAGAGAGAGACTTCGATTCATTTCTGTTTTAAGGGTGAGATCAAGGTGCGTGTGTAAAAAATGTGCTGGTGACACGCCTAGAGAGAGACACGTTAGCGTGATGAACCGATTAACCAGCGAGTTTGCGCTGTAAAAACTAGACCCGGACTGAATTGAAACAATTCTACAAGTTCATAGTTGAACCTGATTCATTACCCACAATTCTCAAATTTTTTTTGATTTTCCTCAAATTTCGAATGGAGATGGGCTTTGAGTTTAAAATATCCACCCCTACCTACCACCATCAATTAAAATGAACAAAAGTATAATAGTTTTAAATCACCTGTTAAGTAAGTGATTAATAATTTATCAAATGATAAAAGTATTCTTAAATATTATTCATCATCTTCAAATTATGTGCATCTCTAAAGTATATGCTAAATAAAATCATCCAATATTCTAAAATTTGGGCTAAGCGTAGATTTGAAGAACACCGGTCCAATCAAGGCGCGCCTAGACAAAAAAAATCAAGTTTAATTCTTATACTCATAAATACTTTTATTATTATTCTTAAGGAATGTAGCTCATATTCCTATACGTTCGACTAGAGTCTTTGCGTTTTTCAGAATAGTGATTCTGAAAATGTTATAAATGTAATAATCATTTTACACAATTTATAAAGTGACATGCAAATTTTTGTATACTTATTTAACTAAATATGTATAATATATACAGTACCTCTGTTCTGTTGACGTCAGGAGGCATCTTGTAAACGTCCATCTGAAACACCGAGGTCGACTTTCGTGGGTCAACGGCCGGGCTCAGGAGTGTCCCGTTCCGACAGCAAAACGGGACCCTCCCGCGGTCTTGGTCGTTAACCATGGTCGGGGGCAAGTCCTGGATCGTGGGCCTCTTGTCGCAAGTCAACGCCTGAGAGAAGTCAAGGCCCTTGTAGAACTGGCCCTGAGGGCCGAAGACACAGTCGGTCGTGTCGACGAATTCGGGGTAAGCTCCTTTCATGGAGAAGATGAACTCTTGTCGCATCCACTCCCAGCTCAATCTCCAGTTGTCGATGCGGCCCAGAGGATTGTGGTTCGAGAGGGTGACCTGTGCCGCGTAGTTGGTCTCGTACATCCTCGTGACGTCGTACGTTATCACGAGGTCTCCTTGTTGTCGGCTCGAGAACTGCTCTCCGATTGTGATGTTTGATTTGAAGGTCGGGTCTTTTGTGCAGCACAACCTCAGCTCGTTGGTTCCTATACATAACAAATCAGACATTTTAGGCCTATACAAATTTTCATGCTAGTGTTATATATATA